>CAJNOP010002819.1:0-15628 GCA_905250075.1 Rotaria sp. Silwood1
AGATTCGAGTTAACACATGTGATACAATAAAGTCTATAATTTGTATTTAGATATGAGCTTAGAAAATAAGAAAATATCAAGTCTTAAGCGAAAGAGGCCGAAAAAGAAAAATCAGTTGAAGTGTTCTAAAATATTTTTGCATTAATTGTTCGGTGCATAATCACCTTAACGAAATACACCAACTTATTGTGATGGCGCTATGGAATTGAGGCAAATGAGGAGCCTCAGTTTGTATAGTAATTTAACAATATATGGAACAATAAATTTAAGACTGATAGTGATGCCACCATATAAACCTAGGATTCGTGACACCACATACAATGCATTGGTGTGCACTTTTTCCGTATATTGACAGTAGATCGGAGTGCATTGATGATAAAACGACGTATACGATGTACTAAAATGCAATTGTTCAATAAATAAAGCATCGACAATATGTTGAATAGTAGTGTTTGGAGGAAAACGACTTATCGATGAAATATTCATTGCAGTCACATTGCTCAGTGTCGCAAGCATTTTTGGATTCCTACTTGAAAAATTGTTCACTAGACGATCAATCAATGTTTGATTGTAGAAAACTTCAAAAGTCGATCTAAGCAATGTTTGCAATACTGAACAACCAAGAGCCCATTCTGGCATAACCGAAGAAAATAATTCTGGTTCTACACAATCACTTCTTGTTCCGCATGAGCACTGATTGTTGACAATGACAGGAGAGGTCAGAACTGTTCTCTCACTTTCTATCTCATTCAGCCAAAAGTACCAATTCAAAGCATAGCCAGATACAAATGTATTACCATGAACGAAATCGCCAACAAGTTGTATAGCATGAGAAAAGCGACGTTTAGTGTCATTTTCGAACTGACTTATAATACCATTCATTTGCGAAAGAAATTGAAATTCTGCTGTAACTTCTGCACTCAGAAATCGTTCAGTTAAAAAGTTATCGATCGAATTCTGAACATTAGTGTGTGTTAGGTTACATAATATTGACAAGAGTTGAAAAAAAGCACCACCATTAGCATAAAAATCTGTTCGCGTCAAAATAGTCGAATAGTTGCTACTAGACAAGAATTTTATCCATTCATCCTTCACAAAGTCACTAGAACATATTTGATGATATGTGACATTCGTTGTGACTATTTTCTGATAAGGAACAGAAATCATGCTACATGGACAATAAAGTGTGGATTCATATTGAACAGCCAATTTTTTGTACTGCTCTAAAGATGGTGTCGGAGTGCTTTTGTTCATTGTCAATGTCGGTAGGGCGGTAAATAAAATAATCACTGTAATGCTGATAAGAAGGAAAAAAATGTAAAGACGTGTTGAGACACGTTCAAATTGAATGGTATTGATCTGGGTTGACCCACTGTCAAACAAGTTTAAGTTAATGAGTTTATTCAAATGTCGAGCCAATCGGTTATGTATGGCTAAAAAAATATTCTTCTTTTTATGAATTATGTTGAAATTAGTAGTACCACTACTCATAGAGTTTAGTAAACGTAGTAAAGATATTTACGAACCCATTTAAATAGTAGAAGGGTAACAGAAAAACGTCATTTAGGAGCTAGATATTATCAATATTGTACAAGCATTTAGATTCACTGAATAATTCAGTTAATATTCGCCAACTTCAAACTTTATCGTCAGAATCAAGATTAGCTTGTCAGTGGAATACATAATGCTCTGATAAAATATTTAAGCAAGGTTTAAAAAGAAACATTCCACTATCAAATGTAGTAATGATTCTTGTCGGTAGGAGAATTGTCTTCTTTTCAAATCATTTATAAACGTTCTAAAATGACCCATTTAGATTCTGTGATTTCCATTGTCAATAAAAGATTTCTCGAAAAAGTTTCTTTTATGTATTTAAAAATAAAGTTAGAATACCTAAGATTGAAATCAGAAGCTTATGAAGCTCAGATTCAAACTTTTTGTCCCATAAAATCTTTGCATAAGTTTAATAAAACCTCGAAATATCACTTCTCTTGTCGAAAAACGGGATTTTTCAATTTTCCACATATCAGAGCGTGGACAAATAGAAAAGCAATTTCTATCTTGTATACTCATCCTTTCAGGATTGAGAATAAGGCCTTTTTTTCAATTACAAGAGAAAATTTTGTTAATGAAAGCCAGAATATGTCAATGTGTTCATGAAAAAACTCAGGCAATATTCACAGTTTTTTGCTATAACTTATGCAAAACTCGAGTAATCATTCTTACCATCGCACTATCCCAAGACATCGATAAGACAATTGTATTCACAAAACTTCAGCCCAGTTAGTCTTCATCTTCAAGACTTATAATGTAAACGGTGGGACAAACTGACCGACACTCGACTGTACTCCCTTTTTGAGTACACAATACCCTGAGTTCATTTTCACCGTTTCTTTTGGTTTCTATCTGATCAGTACTCGCTTCGCTTACTAATTATTATTTAGTTAAAACAGAATCTTAGACTTACGATCATTTAGTTCTAGTTGGTTAGTTGTTGTTACTAAAGAATTTATTTGAGTGAGTTTTAATCGTTTGAGAAACTTTGCGATTACAATACTTAATAAGCGAAGAATAATATTTAGACCACCGAAGACACCTATTATTGTTGTAACAATGTATATTAGATTGAAGCGCTCTTCATATGTGTAAGTACACGAAGTTGGACGACATTGTGTGTAGTAAGAGTCATACGTCACAGACGAATTGAAATATTCCACCATCATTTCGTTCAGTATGGTTTCAAAAGTTGTATTTGGTGAAAATCGACTGGGATAACTAGAATTGAGCACAGTAATATTTTGATGCGCTGTGACATAGTAGATCTCATAGTTGCTCTGCACGGCTTCAAAGCAGCTGTCATTATACCAACAAGCAAGTGATGATTTCAGTACTGTATCCACGATGAAACATCTTAATGACATATCTGAAGGAAGATAACCAGAATAAATGGAATCATATACTCTGGCGCATTCCGTATCCTTCCTGCAGCTACAAGTATTTTCATTACCTGAATTGTACGTTCCAGAAACTAAGTAAAATAGTGGAGTTCTGTTAGTTGATAGCTGATCTAAATAATGTCCTTCAATCACTATGTTTGTGCCAAAACCACTCACATATTGCTCAGCATGAAGAATATTCTTGACTAATAGAATATCGTAGAGAAATTCATCGCGTGTCATTTCCAGGAATGCTTCAAGTGATGCTTTTCCTCGTACTATGAATATGTCACGAGAAAGAACTTGAGCATTTACAAAGTTAATGAGCAAAAATCGATTATATGCAGAAGCAAAAGTTTTATTCGCCATATCGCAAAAGAAAGCCAATGCTCGAAAGTATGACGCGCCACGTAAATAGAAATCGTCACCAAAAGGTATTCCCCACTGGTATTTCAGTGATTTATACCATCGAGGCTGAACAAAGTCACTCGAGCATACTTGATGATATGTAGGTATGACTTGAATGAATTCTTTGTATGGAATCGAAATGATAGTGCACGGGCATTCTAGTGTGTTTGGATAGCGTTCTTGTAAGTCTTCATAGTGCTGTTGAGTTGGTGAATGTATAGTTATAGTAAATGTTTGTACTGACCGAGTTGTATATAATACGAGAATAACCATCTCCCCGATTAATAGTATCGCATACACTCGAGTAGCCATACGACCTTGGTGAATACTGACTTGATCTTCTTTGTGAATATCACTGAACAAATTTGCCTCAATTAATTTTATTTTGATCTTCACCAAAATTTTTGTCAATTTGGCACGCATTGGAGTATCTAAATAGTGAAAATGACGTATTAGTTTCACATACAGTAATTCTCTTACAGTTTTTGATTTGTGGTTCAGTGTTCCGATTTAGTAATTTCCGTTTCAAAATCATTATAAGTTCGATGAAATATGGAACGAAAAGACGTAAGCCTATATTCAGTCCTCCAACCAGGCCCAACAATGTTGTTACAACGTAGATCCAATAGAATCGACGAGAATACACGTATGTACACGAGATCGGAGCACACTTTTCATAATAGGCATTGAAAGAAGTCGTATTAAAAATCTTTTCGACAAAGAGTTGTTCTACTATTTCTTTGAGAATCATTGTCGGTGGAAAACGAGTGTTTGTTGCTTCATTCAATACTGTTGTATTGATTGTTTTTGAATAAACGATGAGGATGGTATTGATGCAAGATTGATTGTAAAAACATGCTAATGACGAAGCAAATGTTGAAAGGAAAGGTAAACAATCGAACATAATTCCCGGAAATGTGACATTGGCAATGATCCAATTCAAATTATAAAATGATAATGCCTCTGTGCGATTAAATAGATAGACACCAGCTGGCATCTGACAAGATAGATCATTATTGCAAGTACAGATTTCATTTGTACCTGGAAGCAAGTAACCTGTCTGCCAAAGATATACAACAAGTGGAATATCAGCAGATGTTATCGCACTAGTACCGACAAAATTTGTTGATACACCTGTCATAAACCCATCTATTTGAGCAATTGTTTGAATGATATTAAGATGTCGTCCGAAACGATCTATTGCTGATTGCCAGGCATCTTCAAGTTCTGCTTGAATCTGAACGTTTAAATATGCTTCCGTAAAAGCAGCATAACTAATCAGTGGCTCACTAGCAAACTCTGTAAGGGCGTCATTGATAAAGTTGGTAGCACTACGACAGAGACCAGCAATTATTTGCCACATAGCACTTAGAGTATAACGCAAATCCATCGGCCAAAGTGCTTCCAAATTCATTTCAAAAGTAAAATCGATCCATGATTGAGAGATAAAATCACTGGAACATACCTGATGAAACAATGGTTTAGCTTCCATGAATTTGCCATGTGGAATTGAAATCTGCGCACAAGGACAATATAAAGTGTTCGGATATTTCTTTTCAAGTCGTTGAAATGTAGTCAGACTTGGTTGATTGATAGTTTCTGTTATGCTTTGTTGACTTATGGACGTGTAGCTCAAAAGAATAGCGAGAGCAAAACCAAACAATACTAGAAAGAGACGAGTAGAAAGGATTTGATGCCAAATAATATCAGGGTCTGTAGATTTATTGCTGAATAGATTCAAACGAATAATTTTTTCTCTTGAACTATGATACAATATTTGTAGTCGATGAAATATTGCCATTTCAATCAAGAATGCAAAGATGTATAAAATTATATGTTTATGTCCGTGATACGTGAAATATTTTATCTAGAATATATTTTTTAAAATTATTTATGCACGTTCTGTACTGTAGCCCTTTTTTTAATGGCATGATAATTGATTTAGCAACAATAATTAGAAGGAAAAACCTGACAGAAAAAAAAATTCGAAATAAAAATTTTAAAAAAGCTCTACTACGGTCCAGTACTCCATAATCTTGGAAATAGTATGGATATTGTATTTGTAAGTAAATACAAAAATGATGCGAACTCGTTCTACAGCAATGAGTGAAGATTTTAACTGAACTAAAGCACTATGTGGCAGACAAGCGCAGCTAATCTTTGTAGCTTCGTTATTGATATTAAGCAGAATGTGGTAGATAGTCTTGGTCCTAACTTTAATAGAACTCGTAGTGGTTTGATTCCGTTCACAGCATTTTACTGACCATATGACTGTAGTGTCGCTAGATGTGCTACACTAGAAACGAAGCAAGAATATGTGAGTTCGATACGTGAGCAAGAATATCTATGTTAGCTCCGAATATTTCTTCAGAAAAATGTATACTTGAAAACAATAAAAGCAATCTCGGTGCATAACGCAGTCGCTACTATTACATACGATGGATTTTCTCGAACTAATTCAGTGTAATTTCCTTCATGTTTCAAGCATTTATGGGCAAATATTAGAACAAAGCTAAGATTTGATGATCATGTCTGTAGTCCGTTTTATAGATAGATGGTCGTGGGCTTTTGTTTTTTGAATAATTTTTGATAGAATCTAGGTAGAGGTCTACGGTTTTCATCATCAGAAAGACTAGATACTGAAGCACCAAAATATACTACAGTGTTGCAAGCCATGAACAGAATGAGTAAACAACTATCGACGAAGATATTCATCAGGACTTTACAATATTATTTTTACGGGTCAGCTCAGTGATTCATTTATGTCTTTGGTAGCAAAAATTGTTCTCTGTCTATTTGCGGAAGACCCATTTTTCTGGCTTTTCCAGTTCAAGAGTCATAAGGATCTTTCTGAGACGTCTGATTTCACCTAATCCAATTCAAAGTACTGTTGAAACAATCTGAGACAGAGTAAATGATTACACCCAATCCAATGGTGATATTTGTTTTCGATGCGAAGTTATTTCAAAGTGTTTTACCAATATTGCCTAAAATGTGCACTTATACCATGCATAGAGATTGGCATAGTGAAAAATATTAAGTGCTTAAAAACGACTGAACACTAATTTCAAATCGAAGAAAAAATATCACAATTCGATTCAGTATGATGATTTATTTTGTTTTAGATTGTTTTCATGGTACTTTAAATTCGAATAGCTTAGATCAGAGGTGTCAGAAAAATTATTATGATTGCTAAACCAAAAAAAACCAAAAAGATAGGTATTTCGTTGATACACAGAAAACAAGTTTTTCTACCAAAGACGTACAATAACTACTTAACCAACTGGTAAAAATAATATTGTCGAGTCTTGCTGAACACTTTCGCTGAGGATGTGTCTACTCATTCTATCCATGACTGACAACACTCAAGCATATATTGATTCTTCGATCTCTTTTCTTTCTAATGATGATGGTCGCAGGTCTCTATCGGGATCCAATCAAAAACGATTAAAAAACAACATGCCTACGACCATTTACCTTTAAAATGGGGTATAGTCACATCTGTTTTAAATTTAAAGTATAATATTCTTCGCTAATATATTTGGCTCTTCATAATATTATTTTATTTTTCATAGAAAACCAACAGAGAGAACTAGAATATTCACATATGTCAAATGGGTGTATCATTTATGTGCTTTGAGAATGAAATTTGTAAACTACACTTTAGATAAATTGAGAGAAGTCATTTATGAAGTGTGTATTGAAGCACTCGATAAAACCTTTAAACAATATCTTGATACTTTTCATGAAGCATTAGGTTATTAGAAAGGCTTGCAAAGCTGACCTCATAGCAATGAATACAAAATAGTGTTTGTATACATTAGCTAACATTAGAAAAAAAGACACATGAATTTAAACTTCTTTACGGTCTTCTATGGAGGTGGGAATCAATATCAAATTTTTCGAGAATCATCTGCAACGTTAGAAAGATTTGTTAACAAGTGTTTCTTTCTTGTCAGAATGCCATTAGAGTGGGTGAGATATAAGACAAAATAAAACTCAGTATTTATATCTCTCCTTGATACATATTTCAAATGAATCAGTACATATATTTCTTTTTTCTCTCAATTATTGTTCGATTTTTACATCTAGTATAACTTTCATATCTTTCTATATAGTGCCTAAAGGAAAAGATGACAGCTGGAACGTAAAATAAGAAAAAAAAACAGAAAATTTCTTTGTTATTGTAATTTTGTGTTTCTATCAATTATTGTCAATCCTACAGAAAATAAAGAACCTCTATGAAAATAATATTAGTTGAAGTTGGTTCTTACCATCATAATTCGTCAGACGTGATCATAAATAAAAAGTGACTACGGATGAAAAAAGTGTAAATGATTTAGTCGTAAAAGCTTATAGGCAACTAATTTGAAAATGAATTGAGGAAAACTAAAGGAAATATAAATGTTAGTGTTGGCCATTGTCTTCGCATACCATATGTTATATAGTTTAAAAAGAAACGCTCTTTCTCAAAAACTGTTATCGCTCATATTTACTTTTTTGCTTCATAAAAAAGTATAAGTGTCAGCAGGCATCCATAAATTTTTGAACATAAAATTATTAATGAGTAGTCACTAAGTAACAATTTTATTTTTTTTTCCTTCGTGAACAAGGAAAAATGCACAGAACTGCAGAACTCTTCTTCCAAGTTGATAAATGGCAATTCATGTTTTGCTCTCTCTTGAACATTGGCATACGTTGAAGACGTTCGTGTCGGGTGAAATATGACTTTGGCTGCGAATATGAGCATCTGAGAAAAATATAATGACTCATCGAAACACAACATGAGAACACGCTCATCGTTTTACCTTTCTTATCAATCTTTTACTCTTCTTTAGTTTCGAAATAAGGTTTTTTTTGTTCTACATTGGTCGTCGTCTTTTAAGATGGAGGAAAGTTTTGGAGATTGTAAAAATGAAAAGATTCTCTTCCTTGCTTTTATTTTATTATTAAATAATTAAGTATTATTTCATGTTTCGATCGATGAAATTGATTTTCTTCAGAAATTTATTTTCAAATAAATAAAGTATATGTTATGTTAAATTAATTAATCAAAGTAAAATAGACGATCTTGCGGATGAGTAATACAATAGTCAAATATATGGTTTCTTTTGTCTTTCGTTCCTTTACCAGTATTTTAATACTGACACGAGCAATCAAAAAGAAAGAGAAGGAAAAGAATTTCACTGTTTACCGTCTTATCCCTACCAGTATTACAGTAAATGTAGAAGAAAAAAACTAGAAACAAATATTTGATCTTTGTAGGAATTATCTTTAAGACCGTCTATTTTAGTTTAATTAATTTATTTAACTTCATATACTTTATTTAATTGAAAATAAATATCTGAAGAAGATCAATTTCATTGATCGAAACGTTAAATAATGAACCATAAAAATTTAATGATAAAAATAAAAACAAGGAAAAGAATCTCTTTGTGTACTCAAAAAGTGAGTACACACTAGAATTGGTCAGTGTGTCCATCTGCTCGGCCGACTGTTTTACACCGTGACCTCTCATTTGCGAACATAAAATCGAAATTAAAATCTGTTAAATTCAATTTTAGTTGATTCTTAAACTTAATTAGTTCAAATTTGAAATAATTTTAGGTTTTAAATTTTCGATTTTCAAACTTCAAAAAAATTTACTGATAACAATTTTAAAACAAATTTAAATTTCAGCTACATTTTTAAACTTCTTGAAATTTATAGAGGTCACTAAAGATTGAGTTTCATTATTTCACTTTAATGATCTGTGGTCACCGTTTAAGGGAAACAACCGCCCATGTCTACTCGAACGCTATTGGTACGTGTGACATCACACTTTGTACGAGTGACATCACGCGTACGTCACGCGTACCGAGCGTAACAGCCGTTCGTGACGCGTACGAAGCGTGACATCTTTCTCTTTTTTGTTATTGGTTTGTTTTCATGAACCAGTAGAAAACAAAGAAAAGGACAGTGTATAAAGCGTTGATTCTTTTAAAACTATCTGATTAAATATATCGAAATAATTGTACTAAATTAGTGCACTTAATTGTTTCTAAAATCTTTATCGAATAAAATTTCGATGAAAATAATCTGTGAAATTTTAGAAAAATAATACTGAATATTTTCTGGACAAATTCAAGAATTTCTAGATGCCGCTATAACTACCAGTTATTTCGCACTTTTTCAAGCTCAAACTATAGTTTACAAGATAAAGCGTTTCTCACATTCAAGCAACAAAAAAAGGATTTTTCGTCAATATAACATTTAATGAAAAATATTATGAGCGTCATTATGTTTTAGATTCTTCATAATATGGTTGTTTTGTTTTCGTAAAATAATGAATATCAATATTTTAATTTTTTTATGATGGTTTTATTCATTTTCATTGTGTTTATTAATGTATGACTATACATCTTTTGAACATCATCTTTATTATATTCTTTTCAAGGAATGTGTACATGAACAAAGCGGGTGGTAGTGGTTCTAAATTTAATCATGAAGATCAAATTGATCAACACCGTAAGAAATTTTGTCAAATATATTTTTTATAGTTCAACATGGATTATTCTTTATAAGGCCGAGAACAACATCGAAAACACCAACTGAAATATCGTCGATCACGACGTGAACGTTGTAAGCCAATTACAAATGTCGTTTATATCTCAAGGAATATTGATAATATCACGTCCGACTCAGGTAAATATTAACTTTATTTCAAAACGAGTAATCTAATAACATAAGACAATGGAATTCTTTTTAGAAGTTGAAGATATTGAAAATGAACATAAAATATATGATAACAACGACTCTACGGACAACATAAATATTTCAAGTGAAGGTAAAAATATTTTTGACTTTCATAGTGAACGCTGGATTTTTATTCTGAACAAGGAAAAGTTTTTTAAAAATTTTTATTTAATTATGTAGAAGTAGATAGATATTTATCTACACATGTTATTCGATCATATGATGCTCATAATATGGATGAACTTCAATTAAGTGATGATGAACAGTGTTTTTCTAATGTTACTCGTGGAAATAGTGATTCTGAGGAGGAAATTGATAACAATGCTTTATCAATAGCGAATTTTATCCGGAAATCTAACCTTAATCATTCTGATACAACGCACCTTCTTCAACTCCTTCGAACCATTCGTTTTGATGAAGAAATTCCAAGAACAGAAAATGATTTATGGAACAAATTAGGTGTTGAATTTAATTTTCAGTCTTTCGTCTTTTGCACTTCCTGTTCAGCCAAATTGGTAAAGTTTTCAGACCGGTGTAATTGTACTGCATCATTTAAACAAATTAATTCTGAACTTATTGTATTTTCTGTATCATCTGCATTGAAAAATATTATTAAACAAAATATTGATTTAATAGACTGGTATCGACAAGAAGATCATCAAATTGTACCTGATATTGTTAAAGGTTAGTGCTTTTTGTCTTCTGTTTCAATGAGTATATGATTATCATCTGCATATCAAACTGAAAGTATTAGTAAATACTATTGAGTTTTGGCTGAAAAAGGTTTGGCGACAGGAATATATATACATAAGAGACTCATATAACAATAGATTCCATATGTTGGCTTTTAGCTTGAAAATATTTATCAACACTCTGTGATTAAATTTAAAAATCGATAACTTGTTAGAAGACAGATGTGCAGAAATACAAAGAAATAGATTATTTTCTTTATTAATCACATGAGGTGGTGATTTTTTTGATAGGTTAATGCAATATTTTCTTACAGGTTCTGCTTTCAAGAAAAAACGAGGAAATAATTCAATTACCATATTGATTAGCACAGATGGTAAGCCTACTTTGAAAAGTAGTCAAAGTTCTATATGGCCGGTATGTTTATTTTTTCCGAATTATCTGTTTAGATGTCTTACCTTTGTTTAAGATTCTCGGTAGTATAGTTGAAATACCCCTACCTGTTCGTGAATTTCAAGATAATATTATGCTATTTGCCTTATGGCATTCACCGAGTGCACCTAATGCTAATGTTTTTATTACTGATGTTATTAATCAAATCGTTCAACTTCAAAAAAATGGTTTGTCTATTGATTTAGCAGCTAAAGGTACGTCGATTTTATGTAACATTTCCTCTGATTATTTTAATGTTTCATATAATGGATGTACATAGAATTCAATCGGTACAAAATAGATCATCTATATGAATATCTATCTATGAAAGAAGTCTAACGAAATGATTTGTCGGACAAAGTAGAAGCTAGGACTTTCAGAAACAGATATAAATAAAAACAATTTAAAAGTTGTAGATTGGTGATTTAATAGAAAGAACAGGTCTTTGTTAAAATGTGAACCTTTGTTTAATTCGGCAAATCTTGTACTCTGAACATGCGTACAGTTTAAATTTTCATATGTACGGTAACTCGTGCATATGTTTTAACATTCCTAGTATTAACTGGTTTTAATTTCATAAGAAATCAATGTATAGTCGGATATGTTTAGAGATTTTCATTACTCTTCTCGCAGAAAAACATATTGTTTGTTTTTTTAATTTTATTTTAAAGGTATTCATAAGTTTGAAATTGATGTTCAATTATTGGTTGGTGATTTGCCAGCCAGGGCAAAAGTTACTCGTCTTAATGGACACTCTGGATATTTTGCTTGTAGTAATTGTTTATATGAAGGTGTACCATGTCCATATCATAGACATATATTATATACTTGGTCTGATTTTTGTGCAGCTAAACCTAGTGTTCGTACACAAGAACACATTGACTGGGGTGCAATGCGAGGAGAAGGTTCAGGCAAAAAAGTATATGGTGTTCATGAAGCATCACCATTATCACGTATTATGTCGATACCTATTCAATGTGTATATGATTATTTTCATCTAATTTTTGAAATACATTTGACTATGCTTGTCAAGGAATGGAAATTACGATTGACACAAGTTAATATAAATTATATTAATAAACTACTTAATGATGTTTCTTATCCTCATTCTTTCAACCGAAAACCGAAAAATTTTAATTTGTTTAATCAATGGAAAGCAAGCGAACTACGAACATTCTTTCTTTATCTCGCTTTACCAATAATTATTCGTGCTCAATCAGCTTTATCTGATAAAATAATTTACCATTTTTCTCTTTTATTCATTTATGTCAGAATATTACGTTATTTTGAAGATCGTTATCAAATACATGATGTGAAGATATTTATCGAAAAATATTTGCAAATGTTTTCAACCATATATGGTCGGTGTCATGAATTGTTATCAACTCATGTACTACTTCATCTTACTGAACAATGTACTCGTCATGGTGGTTTAAGTTATCACAGTATGTTTACATTTGAAAGTCAATTACACTATTTAAGAAAAATGGCACATGGAACAACTTCACTTGCTCAACAAATTGCGTTCTGGTATACCATTGATAGAAAACTTAATACAAGAAAAAAATATTCTGTTGATTTATTAACAAAGCAAGAGCTTCGACGTGATATTTTCTTTGATAACAGCATTCGTATTTTATATCAACAAGCATTTCAAAATGCATGTCATTTATTCTTCGGTTTACACATCGATCATGTAATAGAATATATTTCTCGTTTTGAATCAGGTCTTAAAATGTATCATTCACTTGCTTATCTTCGTAAAAGAAGCACAGCTAGTTATCGGATTTGTGTTCCCAATCCACGGTGCCCAAAAACAATTTGCTTTGGTGAAATTGTTTTCTTTTTTTCATACCGTCAGGAAAATTTTTTATTGTTAGAACAATATCGCTGTTCAC
Source organism: Rotaria sp. Silwood1 (assembly GCA_905250075.1). NCBI lineage: Eukaryota > Metazoa > Rotifera > Eurotatoria > Philodinida > Philodinidae > Rotaria > Rotaria sp. Silwood1. The sequence continues at coordinate 13,100 of CAJNOP010002819.1, forward strand.
TTCGTACTTTTTCGTCTTTTATATCATATGAAAACTGTTTAGAATCATGGTCAGATTATATCAATCGTTTTTATCATATTATTGAAAGTTCATTCTTCCATTTTGTTATCTTATCCTGTACTTCAATTGTTAATAAGTGTTTGTTTATTCCATTTAGTGATACAGATTTTGTGTGTACTGAAATTGAACATGAACCAGAACATGATTAAATTGAATAATCATTTTTATTTTTCATTCTAGATTAACATTCACATCATTGAATTTTTTCTATTTACTACTTCTAAATTATTATCTATTATAATTCTCTTTCATCATCTTATATGTGTGCTAGTAATAATTATACACAAAAACAAAATGGTACATCTCGAAAACAATACTTTTCATCTCAAGCAACAACTTATCGATCTCAATTAGAAAACGATGATACAGGTTTTGACGATAACTTTGATGATGAATGTAAGTATTTCTATCGTATTTCTCGATGTTTCACGTACTCCTGAAGAACACAGAATTTAGACACTGAAAGGACCTTCTGCTAAAACTTAGTTGAACGATTTTGTTTTATGAAAAAGAGCGCACCTTATGAAAGAACAAATGCAATACTTTAAAGAATTAGGTACCATCTCCTTGAAATTAATGAATTTTGAAGCCGAAATTTTTATTCAAATAAAACACGAGTAAAATATTTTTCTGTTGGTTTTCGAAGTCAGCAAACAACAAATGTATAGAAAAAACCATCTAGATACGTTTGAATGAACTGGGATGAGCACGCATCAAACAGCTAATTGAACGGGTTATTAGAAAAGTTTTTGAAGGTTTTTGATTTTCATTCCTTTTGAAAGCACTGAAATAGTTCCAATCGTCCTTCTTATTACCATAAATATGTGATAGTGCCAGCAGCTGAGGAATTGATATTGAATTTTAGGAACAACACTTTGACATACAGTAAATCTCATATAGTTAAAAGGATATATTTCTGACTACATTTGTTTACAGACATACAATATTTTCTCGAATGTATCCATTATCTTGTGTCTATTTAGGTCGTTATGTTGGTTCAACTTTCACTCAACGTTCATCAAGACAATCAAAATATAATTATTCACGTCAACCAACAACAACATCACGTTATGCTAATAGTAAGTCGTTCTATATCATTTACATCACATAGAATTGATTTATGCGTATAGGTCCAGTTCAATCACCTTCAGTGAAACGAAAACACAAGGATATTTCTGTTGGAGAAGCATTGATCCTTGAAAAACTTGATGAACTTGCTGAACAAGTAATGACGTTACGTGAAGAGAATCGAGAACAATCGAAAAAATTATTCAAAAAACAAGAAAAAACACAAAAGGTCGTTTGTAAAGTTGCACATGGACAAAATCTTGTAAGTTAAATAAAAATTTCTTCGGTCCTTTCTTCGCTCTTTTTGATAATTATTATATGACTTATAACTAACAGTATTCAATTATCATGTCTTTTTAATTTGTTTTTCTTTTTGAACATTGAATTCAGTGAAAATTTGATGCTATATTGTGCAGATTACGTTTCGTTACAATACGGTCATTTGTTTTTATTTGGTTTAGAATTGATTAGTACTCTAGCAGAGAAGATTTTTTTTTGTCGAATTTTTATAAATATCGTGGCATAAATGGCTACTTAAACAAAAGTTTTAAAATTGTCTAAAATAAATGTTTCAAGGTTAATTTGAACCAGCTTTTCTTTATTAAAACGAAAGATAATTTCTATTAAATATCTGACCATATGTCTTTTATAAAATAAAATTCTAGGCTGTTCCAACAAATTCATCATCATCTGAACCATTAGAACCAGTTGTAAGTTTTTTAATCTTTCTCTTTACAATATATTTACAAATCTATTATAGATATTCAATGATCATAATCTTCTTGATGATGTTGATATGAACCTAAAGCCAACAGCTTTTTTATGTAAACTTGTTCGACGATTATATACAGTTCAAGAAATTGAAAATGGTGTAGCACATGATGAACGAATGTTAAAAATTAAACGTAAATAGATGTCTTTTTTCGTATAAATTTTAATGTTTTTATTACATTTCAGAAGCTGTAAGAGCAGCTTATTATTCAAATGATTTCGTCAAATTTGACATCTTCTGGAAAACACAAGGACATATATCTGTTCAAGGTCAAAAACGATCTCAAAATTATCGTACTCGACATCGAAATGATGAGTAAGCGATAACGTATTAGTTGATGTATTAATGAATGAATTTTTTTGCTTTAGTGTAAATCTCAATCCAGCTCAATAATCACGTGAAAAACAACAGTACAAAAAATACCAGTGGTCGTAAATAAATTCTTCTATGAAATATGTAGAATATTTTGTTATTTCTTTTAAGTGTCGGATACCCATGTAAAAAAAATCGATATCAAAAATCGATTAAAAATCGATTAAAATCATACTATTTTAATCAATAATTAAGCAGTAAGAATCATTGTAAAATCAGATTTTAATCAATTATTTCGATTATTATGATTATAATCG
>CAJNOP010002820.1:0-15614 GCA_905250075.1 Rotaria sp. Silwood1
AATAGGTAATGTTTGTCGCATTTATCGAAAATGAAGCAACGCATAGCATGATTTTTCAATAAATAGAAACTTGATATTGCTCCACTGCTTTCTTAAGTACTTAATTCCTCTCTAAAAAAAAGTAATCTTTATAAAAGAAAAAATCGTGATAAATGTAACAAGCAACTGCTTTTGCAATACAAGCAGTAAATAGACTTTTGTCACCACACTAAACATGATGATTGTGGTTGTCGATCAGTGATTTAATTATAAAATGTTGACTTAGAATAACTTCAAAACGAAAGTTTTTTTAAATGTAGTTTTGATGGTAAGTTAGTGGCGTATCCATAAAATCGTGGGTGAGAGGGCTATATTCACCGTTTTTAAAAACTTTATCCACTTCAGTTTAGACTTTTGCTTTAGTATAAATCAAGTTCTCAATAGTCTAGTTTCTACTGACCTATGTCCTCAAAATCGCTAAAAAATCGATGATTTTGTCGCGGGATATTAGGGCGATTAATCGTGAGAGCTTATCGCGATATAATCGTTCAAACTGCCGATTTTTACCGATACTTTTTTAGATTTTCAACCGAAATCGCGATTTATTTACGGCTGCCTAATCTAGGCTTCTCATAAAAACAGCTAAAAAAAAGTAAATTTTTCGGGCAGACATTTGATGTCTACTGAAGAGCTCTCTTTGTTATTTGTTCACGTTCTCTGAGAACGACTTCGTCTATAAGTATATCCATATGCTTTGTCAGCGTGTTCCAATTCACGTTTTATTACCTTGAAGCAGATTCGAACAGATGATCTTGCATTTTCGAAGCATGGCATATCCCATTGTACTATAATTACATATATCTTACTTTGTTGAACTTTCTATATATATTGAACAGACACGAAAATGTTACCAGTAAAGCCTTTACTGTAAAGGCTATGGATCTAATTTTTCTGCTACTTTAAAATAAATTTGAATGATATCAATTTATATTGACAAATAAAAATTATTTAAAATTAAATTTATTTAAAACTTATATCATCAGAAATTAATTTATTTAAAAAAAAAGTTACTGTTATTTATATCTATCTTTGAATATAAATATTTTTATAAACTATACTTGTAAATATTAATAATGAAAAAATTATTTTTTACTTAATATACTCGTAAATTAAAACACAGGAATAAATTGACACCCCTGAGTCATTTTTAATACGAAAATATATTCCACTACTTTACTAAAATATTTTTTGTAATAATACAATGAATCCACTGGTCATGACACTTGGACAAGTAGTTTCAAAAAGAAAGAAATTAAAAAAATAGTTTGAGGGTGGGTGTGGTTGATAGAAGATTGACTTTCACTATAAAACCACATCTCACCACCACATCTGCCCTTGTCCAAACGCAATATGAATAGAACTGAATCTAATTGAACTTGTGTTATTCATTTTCGTCTCTGGTTCCTAATGCAGGGTAAAACCGATGAATATTTTACAAGTTCTATGGGTGGAAAAAAAATTCATAGAATTTAATAAGCGGTGAGAATTTATATGAAAGAGAAGAGAAAAGAAGAAGTTGAGAATAATTTTATTCTTGGTTAATTAATTACATGTATTTTCTAAAATTAGTTGCAATGATTGAAAGAAGCCAGCTTTTTATAAAGATCAAAAACTAATTTTCGTTTGTATAGATATTAAGAAATAAAAATTTGTGTTGAAACTCGTCAATGATTCGTGGCACAAGCCAATCATTGCAGTAGATTATGTAATTTAATTCGATACAGATCAACTAAATAAGAAGATACGAACGAGTTCTTTTTTGTTTATCTAAGCTGATAAACCGATAATTAATGAATCAGGAGATTGTCGTCTAGATTATTATAGAACTTCAAAATGTTTTTTTCGATGAAAATATCTGAAAATCTGAAGTTAGTTTCGACCAATCACAAATCTCAAAATAATCGATGATTTATGACGATGCGTCTGCGTCACTAAAAAATCGACGATTAATCGCGATGCATTTACAGTACTAAAAAAATTGGTGATTAATCGCGATATATCTGAATTACTCAAAAAGTCGATGATGAATCGCGATTAATCGTTAACTTTTCTGCAAATCGCGATAAATCATCAAAACTGAGGCGATTTTGACGACATGGGGAGTGACACAAAACAATATGTATGCTCTTTTATCAAATGACACTAAATTAACAAAAGAAAGAAAAAAAAGGGGTGTGGACGGCGTGTGGGGTGTAACTAGGGTAGGGGGGGGTGGGAGTGAGGTGCAAGTGGGTGAGTGTGGTTGTGAGTCTTCTATCCTTATACCACACAGTCACGCCCACACCTCCATACCCCATTCAAATACACACACTCACACCCTCATTTAACAATGTTTGAAAGCACTTTATCCACGAGAAGGCAATCTTGTGTTTTATTGCAGCTTCGTTTTTCAGCTCAAATATCACAAAATTATTGTTCTAGATTGGCTTTACACTGATAACATGAATGCTCCATGATCAATGCACACGCCATAGATATTAACTAATGCAAAGGTATTAGTGGCTGGAGAAATGAGTAGCCGTTCTTGTACAAATACTGCTGAGTTATATGATCCATCGACAGAAACTTGGACGACGACCGATAATATGAATCATGCGTGACTGTACCGTACAGCATCCGTATTAAACGATGGGTAAGTGTTAGTTACTGGTGGATCGAGTGGTATTTCTTCCCTGGATACTGCTACGTTGTATGACGAGTTAACAGAAATTTAGATGAGGACTGGCATTATGAATAATCCACGATCAATGCACACAGCATCAGTATTAACCGATGGAAAGGTGGTAATCATTGCTGAAGTAATCAATAGTTTCAATACGGGGAACTTGTAAGCTGTACTGATTATTTCAAACTAATAGACAGTTGATCATGTTGTGTCTATGTCTACATAGAATCTTGTTTTAAGACTCTAGTTCGTCAGAAAGAATGACTTCAATTAAATTACAATTAACAATTTCTCTTGATATTTTTAGAAGATAGTCATGCATTTAAAAATTCCATTTAGACCGTTGCAGTGCTTTTTTTTTAAATATTTTAGTTTGTCAGCCTTGTTGGGATGAAAATTCTCAGCTTATGTAAGGACTTTTATCATATTAAGATGTTTGAATAAATTTTAAAGTCCTTCTTCACATAGAAATTCGATTTCTTTAATATTACTAATCATGGTGCTATGCAAAATTCCAGCTATATGAGCTAAACGAACTATATTCCTATGACTTTTGATAGGCCTCGTCTTTCTCATTGTAGAAAGATTGCGGTTTCTAGTGTTTCATACGATAGAAATTTATATTTTATGTTTGAATGAAAAAATTGTTCTTCAGTTCAGTTGATTTTTTTATTTCTATAAAGTAGAGATAGTGTGTGGATGTGTGGTTGAGTGTAGACATGTGAGAACTACGAGAAAACTCTCATATCTACTACACATCCTTCACTCAGATTTACCCCACACCCACACCCTGTGGATACAGTTAAACCTGACCAAAACCATTGATATCTTTGTATTGTTGTCTTTTTGTAATGATTTGATGCATTATTTTCGCTTTCAAGTATAATCTATCATATCTTAAAAATTTGTTGGATCTCTTACATCGGATTATGGATGAGAAATTTGTCCAACAATGATATTTTATGAATTACTGAAATCAAAAGAGAATAATTAAGTTCATAGATTGAGTTGAAGATATTTGAATGTATGAAAAATTCGAAAAGTTTCTAAAAATGTCTACATAAAAGATAGCTAGTTATTCCTATGTATATGTAATCAAATATTGGCCGTAAGCTTGTGCATCATGATAAGTAACAAAAATATGGTTCCCATCCGTGGTCGATTCAAAGCCAGTATGCACAGTCGTCATTGAAGGATTCCCGTTGGTTGTTCTTCCAATAAGAACAAGTGCTACGAACATACATCGTTTTCTTTTTGAATTTGGGGCAGCATATTGGTGACTGTAAGCTGGTTTTGATGAAAAGTAAACGCCTTTGCCATGTACGGTACCTAACAGTGAAACGTATCGGAATGAAATAGCAACAGAAAAAAAACAAACAGAATGGATCTTTACCATTCTTTCCAGCAAAACTTCTATGGAAACCATTCTGTATAATTGAGTTTGCTGCTTCTTGAGGACAACCATGATATAAGCGCCTCTCCGTATCCTTTTTAAATCGTCTGCTAAACTCTTCACTGTGTGATGTATACTGTATATACCACCGTTCATTTTGAATTCGTTCAATTCTTATCACTCCCTTACATTCACTTTTCATTGCTAATTCAAAACGTGAACAGATTGATTTATATTCCTTAGTAGTTTTAGAAACCTGAAACAGTACTTTATTTGCTGCTCACCGCACCCAAGTTGAGGGTAGCCGATAAATAACAGGTTTCACCAAATCTAAAGAAAGATACATCAAATTTTGAAAGGTATAATTGTCTTCTACATGCGACTGCAGGGACGACAGTCACTGGACGGCAAATGTCTGCTCTCATATTTCTTGTGCTCGAGGAGTCCTATAGGAAAGTTTTGTACATGGCAAGTTATAAAATGGCGTCGTTATAATCGCATGATCAATTACTGAGAACAACTCATAAATGCAATTATCTAACGTATGAATACGCTTTTGATGTTCCTGTGGTAGGATACAATTGTATGTTTCTAATCATGTCTTTGATTTTTTTATAGTAAGGGTACAAAAGAATGGAGATTTTCAAGTTTATTAAAACAAATTTCTTTCGATCATAAAAGTTTCTCGAAACTTCACTTAGTCGAGCATGAAAATATTTGAAAGTGAAACAAAATGACGAAACCAAAACTTTAACTTTAACTGTTTTTGCTGTTGCAATTTCTTTACAAAAAATGTCATAAATATCTTGGTTTTTAGGTTATACTACAATTTTTACTTTTAATGCTTTTGTTTGACCATTTATCTGGTTCCTGATTTCTTGCACTAATGTCTTGACTACAACATCTACGGAAAGTCCATGTAAGCCACAGTCAATGGCTGGAAACGCTACCGAAGTGAAATCATATGAAACAACATTGTTTATAGTATTGAATACAAAAGCGGCGATTGATTTTTCAAGTAAAGCTTCATTGTTTTCGGGTTTCCATTTAACAAAAAAAATTCTTTTGCAAGATAGTTGACCTAGATGTAGAGAAATTAATATTGGATTGGTGTTCTTTTTAAGCCCAGTCTTATACGCAGTTTTCGATACATCACCGACCGCATCTAGTATTATCGTTTTCCGTTTTTGCAAAGATGAAGTTCCAACAATAACATCAACCTATGAGAAGACAGAGCGAATAATAAAAGTTTCACATTGGCAGAAGAAGCTTCTGTACTTACCCTTTCAACCGTTTTATCTCCTTTTTCAATATCAATTGTTCCTTTTCCGAAACCTTTCTGTGATCAAAATTTGAAGGATAACCCAACATTAGAACCGATGAAAGCAATTTTTCTGAAGCTTCAAAATGAAACTGTATCGAGCTGATTACTAAAATATTTTTACGAGTAACATCAATTTATTAATCTGTCCTCTACAAATATGTTATTTTTCTATTTAGTTGTTTTCTTAACGATTTTTCTCTATAGATTGAATGAATGTATTTGAAATGAATTGAAGAGAGTAACCCAATTACAACGAAGTTAATTAAAGGTTCAAAAGATCAATCCACGAAACTTATTTTGACTTTTCAAATACTTTTCTTTTATTGCCTCTTTGATGTTTCAACGGTTTTTTAAGAGTGGTTTTGTCTTCATCTGTAAAATGAACTTTTCTTTCAGTGCACAATTGGCTTCTTCTCTTTTTTTCTATTCTTTGTATATTGTCTATCGGATACTGAGGGTGTATAGGTATGTTTCTTCTATTTATCCACACTCTTAACTCTCATAATTCTAACCTATTCTTACCTAAATTAACAGCAACTATCAAGCACTATTCTTTATTTTTTTAGATAAAGAATATCGTAGGATATATGTCTTTTTAGAGTGTCGAGGATTCAATATTTGATCAGATATTTTTTGACGTTTTTCTATCATAATTTGATCTTATAATACAAAATACAATGTGGTACATTACCGAAAAAATATAGATTTAAACATGGATATAAACGATTGAGTTATTGAAGTAAACTTTTACGAACTTGAAATGTCTTCTAAGAATAACGATGTGACAATATTAGAATTTTTCAGAATTAGAATACTTGTATACTAAACTATTCTAAAAAGATGACGACTCATGATCGATTAAAATACATCATTCAACTGATATCAAAAGAATAACAATCATAAAAAGAATGTTTTTTTGTTTTAGTTTCTTCATCATCAAAACTATATTTACATTCGCTTATCTAAGAAGAAAATATTATCTTTACCATCTTGCAAAATTCTCTTCCGACTCACTGTAGAAAAATGTCAGCAAATCAAGGAGGTGGTTGAAAATTGTCGACTAGTGCGCAATATAGAAGATTAATTACACAATAAAAAGGGAGAAAGAATCCCATGAAATATCCTCAATTTTGATACGAAACCTATTTGGGTGTGTCTGAAGAAACTAACATCTACATCCACCCTGTTTTCGTAGATTGCACATGATTCTTATCGGAATGAAATCGAAATATTTAAAAATGAACTAGGTTCTTTAGTAAATATAAAAGAAGAAAATACTCATCGAATGAATGTATATAAAAATGAAAGAATTGTTAAGTGATAATAAACAAACAAATTCTAATCATACAGGTATGGTCGTTTTTTTTTCTCAAATTTAGAAACTCAATTACAAACATTGCTCAAAAATATGAACAATCGTTAAAAGAACAAGAAATAGAATACAATACGAGATTAACAACAATGGCAAAAGACATGAGTAATAAAATCGAAGACAAAGAATACAATCATAATCAATAATTTAATGATCTTAGTTGAAAGTTCTGAATAGAAAATAAAACAAAGATATTATTTGATCCAATTATTTTTTTTTCTTTTTTTTATTATTGCAAAAAATTATAAAACTGAAAATGATCTTATTACTAGTTCTAAGAAAAGAACAAATGTTGAAACCACAAGAAGAATTAGAAGTTTGTTTTATTTTCATTTAATTAAAGTAAATAAACATGATTTCAAAGGAAAAACAATCAGATCATCATTGAATTATACAAGATTTGCAAACTGGACCTCACACAATTACCAAGCAAATGATTCAATAAATCATTAGCAAAATTAGTTTAAACAAGAAAAAAAACAACAAATTATTCTTTGTAAAATAATAATCGAGCATTCCTTTCACATGATTGTTGAAGCTCGAATAATAATAATAAAACTTATTTTCTTATAGACTTTTCACTTATATATTTATATTTGAATGATAGACAACATAGATTTCTATTCGAACTGACTGAAGTTCAGTATTATCTTGAATTTATTTCATAATTAATAGATAATTTTCTTCGACAAGAGCAAAAGTCATTTGTGCTATTCTTCGTTATACCGATAATGAAAAATTCATTAATAGTAGAACATTTAAAAAATTCGTCAATCGGTACATCATTTAAATGAATTTTGTTTTCATTAATTTTCTTCTTCCTTATTATTTTATGTTTAGTTAAATTCAACAAGATAGTATTAGTTTTATAGATTATAAAATATCGATTACATTTATTGAATCTTGTTGTTAAAGAAAGAAAAGAAATAATATTTCTTCGTTTTTGTTTGAGCTAATTTTATTTATTTTTGATAATTATGATTCGTTCTATAAGGCTATATTGATACAAATATCAATAATAGTTATCTATAAATCATTTTTTGAAATTGTTATTTGATAAATCAATGCAAGATGCGCTTCAGAAATCTAAGCACAAAGTAATTGATGTAATAATGAAAGTTTTTAACGCATGACAAAGTTGCTGACTATCGTTTTTGGACGTAAGCCTGAGTGTGAGCCTTCTTTTCAACGATACTCATACCCACATCCTTAATATGTGGCGAACCTCTATGGAATCATGGAGGACATATAGCTCTATCAGAACTCATAATAACTTTAGTAAGAGATTATTCTCACCAGAGTAAGAAACTTGAAAGGAAAACTAATAAATGTGGAAATCTCGGATTTAAATCCAAGTGTTATGTGTACTTCAAAAAATAAAAATACAGAAGCAATTTCCGTTTGATTATCTTTGCAATAGGTGACGTAGCCTTCTTGTTTCTTAATGTTTTGTATACCATTTTGTAGCTCGTGAAATTCTCTATCGTATGGTATATAATAGCTGAGGTTTTGTTTGATTATGAGAGAAAAAGTTTTTTACGAAAACTGGGATAGGTCAATGTTCGCATAGAAAAGCATAGGAAATAATGACATTTTTGCAATAACTCAGCAATTTCTTGACGAATCATTCTTATCTTCGAACTCGACTGAGATATTGATGAGACGATTCTGTGTGCAACATTTCATCACAATCGGTCTACCCTTTGAAGAGTTATCGTGTAAACGGCCGGACGGATACACTGACCGATTCTATAGTATAATCACTTTTTGAGTACACAAAGAAAGGATATTTGGTTTTTTAGGCCTTGGCCAACAACAACGTAAATAAAATCTTAAAGAGTTTTATTATTTGATAAAAACAAGATGCTTTATAGATATCATTTAATGAACCTGTTTGTGATATAATATTTATATTTAAACATATTTAAAGTAAAAAGAACTCTGCTATATCTCATTTTACCTTAGCGTATTGAGGGAATAAAGAGAGAAAAAAATTGATCTTTTCATTCAAATTTCAATATTTGTTTTTAACTTTAATTAAATTATGTTTGATGGAACGATACCTTAAAAAGTGTTATCAATAGAGAACTACGGAAAAAGTCCTTTGTTGCTATTCATAAATTGAATATTATATTATACTATTCTACAATTGATTAAATCTATAATAATATCCTTTTTGATATTCATTAAGACATGCATCTATAGGTCTTTTTGTGTACTCAAAAAGTGAGTACACTATAGAATCGATCAGTGTGGGTGTGGGTTTGAGTTTGGTGTGTAGGTATATGTTTGGAAAGAGAAGATTTCAACCCACACTCACACCCACACCCACACTCACACCCACACTCACACCCACCCACACCCACCCACACACCCACATCCACACCCTTCACCAAGCCACCGATTCTGGGGTGGAAACCTGGTTTTTTGGAAGACCTGTTACTCGGGTGTGGGTGTGGGGTGTGGGTGTGGGTGTGGGTGTGGGTGTGGGTAGTGTTCTGTCCTTCACCCACACCCCACACCCACACCCACGTGCACACCTACCCACACCCAGACCCACGCCCACACGCACCCACACCCACACACCGCTCTGTTTGCTTATTTTTCTTGCTCGTAGCGCTATCACAATTATTCGCCTACTTACATATGCAGAACGATGTGAAAGCGCTCTGAGAAAATTTTTGCTGTTGTTCATTAGGTCGCGTATCTCGTAAAGTTTGGCAATGCAATACTGTTGACCACTAACATTGATTGAAACATGGCTAAGATCATAAGGGGGAATGAATTAGTTGATATCATAGTTCAACACTCCGTGGAGACCTCCGAATCTTCCATTAGAATATTGAAGACTGCAGAAAGTTTTATTTACGTGTCTATAGCAGGGAAGGGGTGAGTGAAGTTATTTATTTCAGCAGCATTGTTCCCCCTACTGAAAGGAGGATGTTACGCCAAAATGAGTTGGATATGAGCTCGTTTGTTCACACCAATTAGATTTCGAGGACTGGTAATTGAATTACGAAGATAGTGATTAAAACGATTTTTCTGTACTGAGAGTAAAGGGATGCGGAAGGTTAATTCAATCATTCAAGTCATTTGGAAAAATGCTTCCCTCTTATCCTGCTGATATTTGAGATTGACTTCTGACAAAAAGATAAATGGCAAACAAAAGACAACTTTTGAATATTTTCTACGGCTGCTGGAAGCATCAAATTCGCAAATCATGAATTTTTTTGTCTCGTAGCGGTCGAATTCTACAGAACCAATATCCAATAAAAAGAAAAATTAGCTTTTGCCGTTTGATAATCCAGACACAAAAGTGAAATGAGTTATTATAGAACTGCTTTTCTAACCATTTACAAAACAACATTTTACGTGCATAAAAACACAAATCTGTGTTGAAAAGCACTTTAAAAGCGGGCGCATAGCCCATATGATTTCAAACCCAATATTTCACATAGTTAACCGCTTAACTTTCCTTTTACACGGAACACATTGAATTTTGAAATCTGAATCGCGCTTTGCATCTATGGAGTATCTGATTTTGGTAAAGAATATTCAAGGTCAATTAAAATCGAGCATGGTTATCAAAATGAAAGGGCCATCAAGAGTTCAAATTGCTGTTTACAAGGGCACCATGATGAATAAAGCTTCTTGTTGATTAATGATCATAACTCAGCTTTTGTAGCTGACGCAAGCATTCCTTCTTACGTTTTATTATTCTTTTTCGCACTGTTAACGGTGATACTGGTTCACTATACCCCTCGATGCTTTCGTCTTCTTTCTTCTCTTTGTTTGTTATGTAATCTTTTCTTTTCTTCTCTTTGTTATTGAATATGTACGTGAAGGACATTTTTATATATATATATGATGTTTTCTTTAAAATAAAAAGATATATCGATTGCTCGACGAAACGAGCTAACAATTTGGTGCCGTGACCCATCTTCTTCTATTTACTACATCGAAGAAGAACGAACTGGTTAATAAATTTACTCATCCGTAACGGAAAGAGTGAAGTACTATCTCATCCTTCTAGGAAAGAGAAAAATTACATATTTACATATAAATTAATTTTAAAATTTAATTATCATAAGAAGGTATCTTTTTATATATAAAGTTCAATTTTTTTTGTCCTTCCTTTAAGTGCAAATATATATATATATTTAACAACGGCTACCGGTACAAGAAGAGCGATTAAAAAAAGTGGAGCAAATATTTTATCATATGAATTAATTACCAATTCACCAACACGAATAAGAAATAAAAAACAAAACGATATGTCATTTATGCAAGAAATGGAAACAACCTCGATGGAAGCACGACAACTGCATTCAAGTCAAAAAGAAGCAATGAAGAAATTAGCTGAATTTTCAGGAGAAGCTAATGAACTCGATATTGATGAATGGTTATTTGATTTAAATAATTTATTTTCATTAATGAAATTAAAAGATGAAACAAAAATTCTTGAAGCAATGGGCAAATTAACAGGACCAGCATTACGATGGTATCAAGAAAATTTAAGATCATTCATTACTTGGAACGACGCTGAAAAAGCACTACGTGACCGATTCAAAGAATTTACATCCAACAGCCAATTAATGCAAGAATTTTTTAATATTCATCAAGAAGAGAACCAATCCGTTATATCATTTTATGAAAATGTAATTCGGAAATATAGAAAATCTCTACAATTTATTACTGAACAACAAGTTATCACAGTATTACAAAATGGTGTTAAAAATTCATTAAAAGAATATTTAATTCGTAATGAAAAAGAAATTAAAAAACCAGAAGAGTGGTTGCAATTAGCAAAAGAAGAAGAATATATACAAAAACGAATTCAACAACAACGTAATGGTTTATATTCTGGAACAAACAATAAAACATTTTTTGAACATATTTTACCAACTGCAACAGTTCAACCAACACCATCGAATTTTCAATTGTCGAGTCGACAGCCCTTTACATCACATCATTATTACAAACAACAACATCAACAACTACCATCATTAACAAATAATCGTACACATCCAAAACAAAATAAGTTTACAAATCTTCAACAACATCGAGAAAATTATCCAGAAAATAAAATACAAAAATCCAATTCATGTTTAATTTGCAATAAAAACAATCATGCAACAATAAAATGTTTTTATAAGAAGAACAACGGCTGTTTTAAATGTGGACAATCAAATCATCAAATACGTGATTGTCCTCAACAACATTTTTTCGAATAAAGGGATCGGATGATGGCGACGATCCCTGTGGAGCAAAAACGTCATCAACCACAACAGCATTTAATCCTATTTTTGTCAAAATTTTATGCAACAATACTCCACAAACAGCACTTATCGATACCGGATCGGCCATCACTATTATACATCAACACTTATTAAATGATATACCACATGAAAAGTTAATACCAAAAACAATAAATCATTTATCTGCCAATTGCTCAACATTAAATATTATTGGTGAAATACTCTTAGAAATAAATGTTAATGGACTAAAAACAACAGTTATTGCTGATGTTACAACAAATCTTGTTACGAATTTAATATTAGGTAGTGATTGGATTCAATCAAACAATGTTTATATTCTTACACCTGAACAACGAATTATGATCCGAAGTCGAGGTAAAGAAGTATCAACTCCTTTTGTAAAACCACCTCTTTTAAATTATCCAGTTACTCTTATTAATCATATTACTCTGCCTCCTTTTTCAGAAAAAATAGTAGAAGCACAAGTTCAACATAACAATATGATAGATGTATTATTTGAACCAAATCCTCGATTAAAAAATAAAGCATTATTTACTGCAACTGCATTATTGAACATTGAAAACAGAAGAATAAAAATTAGTATAATTAATGCAACGAACCGACAACAAACACTTTCCGAAGGAACCAAATTAGGTATAGTGACACAATTATCTTCTACAATTGGTGTTACCATACCATCAAATTATTTCATCAAACGCATTCCGGAAGGAAAAGCGTGTAAAGAGCTCATTCCTGAAGGGAAAGGAGCGAACAAATCAAATAAATTAAATTGTAACAACATACCAACTATACCATCACATGGAAAACAACATCAATGTCGTAAATGTTATCAACATTTTGATACTGGCAATGAATTATTTAAGCATCTTAGAAATCAATGTTATCCTGAAGAAATAAGACTGCAAATAAATAAATTAACTGAACATATTAGCGATGATAAACAACGAGAACAAATTTTAAAAATTTTATGGAAGTATGGAAAATTATTCGACCTTAGTGAACCATCAAAAATTGATATAATTTTAAAAAATGCTATTGATACTGGTACACACCGTCCTGTTCATACTCCACCATATAGAAAATCAAACAAAGATCAAGAAACATTAAGAAAAGAAACAGATAAATTATTAAAAAATGGAATTATTGAACATTCAACATCACCATGGTCTTCACCTGTCGTTTTAGTAAAAAAGAAGGATGGAACAACAAGATTTTGCGTCGATTATCGTCGTTTGAATCAAATTACAACAAAAGATGCTTTTCCTCTACCAAGAATTGATGATATTTACGACCAATTAACAAAAGCAACATATTTTACAAAATTTGATTTTAAAGCTGGATATTTTCAAGTACCATTAGACAAATTAGATCGACCAAAAACAGCATTTTCAACTCGAGAT
This sequence comes from Rotaria sp. Silwood1, assembly GCA_905250075.1. Lineage (NCBI taxonomy): Eukaryota > Metazoa > Rotifera > Eurotatoria > Philodinida > Philodinidae > Rotaria > Rotaria sp. Silwood1. The sequence continues at coordinate 13,473 of CAJNOP010002820.1, forward strand.
GGACATTTTCAATTTAAAGTATTACCACAAGGTCTTACTAATGGACCACCAACATTTCAACGTATTGTTAATCAAATATTAGGTCCAAACAGATGGAAACATGTACTCGCCTATATCGATGATATTATTATTTATTCACAAAATTTTAGTGAACATTTAAAACATATCGAAGAAGTATGTTTATTATTACAAGAAGCCAATTTTAAATTAAATGTTGACAAATGCGAAGTTGCAAGAGCAGAAATATTATTTCTTGGACATTTAATTAAAGCAGGTACTATTAAACCTGATCCAGACAACATCCGTGGTTTGACAGAAACACGTGAACCAACATCAGCTGAAGAAGCATTTAGATTCGTCAAAGCAGCAGAATATTACCGAAAATTTATTCCAAAATTTTCCACCATCGCTGCACCATTACATCAATATTCTCCAGCAACAGTACAACAACAAAAGAATAATAAAAAATTAAAATTTGAATTATCTGTTGAAGCTAGAACAGCATTCCACCAACTAAAGAAAATATTAACAACCGATCTTATTCTCGATTTACCTGATGATACATTATTATTTAAATTACAAACTGATGCTTCTGTAGATGGAATTGGTGCTGTTCTATTACAAATTACTCCCAATGGTGATCGACCATTAGCATATATGTCCAAGAAATTAACAAAAGCACAAACTAAGTGGCCAACAATTGAACAAGAATGTTATGCAATAGTACAAGCAATAGAAAAATGGGATAAATATCTTCGTGGACATGAATTTATATTAGAAACTGATCATGAACCATTAATTCATTTTACAAACAAAGAACAATTAAATAAAAGATGTGAACGATGGCGATTAAAATTAGCTGAATATCGATTTAAGGTGAAACATATTCAAGGCAAGAAAAACCATATGGCAGATTATCTTTCAAGATCACCAGTCGAAGTAGCTGAAGAAGATATTGAAGAACGAACTCAATATGAATCAACATCAACACAAACAGATTTATCATTTTCATCATTAAATGATAATTTGATTCCATTAAAAATAACAACAGCAATTACTAGAGCTCAAGCCAAATTACAACAACAAGCAACGGCAACACCATCTATTAAACCGACGAATGAAAAAATTAATGAGCTCATCCCACAAGGGAAAGTAGCGACTGATGAAGAACTGATAATCAAACCATCAGATGAAAATCCAAACAAGATCATCCCATTTGATATGGATGATTTAAGAAAATGTCAAGAAGAAGACAAAACAATTCAAGAAATAAAAAAGAATATTAAAAATAAAAAACATTATTTTATTGAAGATGGAATATTATTTAAAAAACAACAACTACCACTTCTATCTGTACCATATGTTCCAGCAGGACGAATACGTGGTGATATATTAAAAATTTATCATGATACACCTGCTAATGGAGCTCATTTTGGACGTGATAAAACAGTAAGGAAAATTCAAGAACGTTATTACTGGCCAACAATGATAGCTGACATTAGAAATCATATTAATTCATGTTTACCATGTGCACAAAATAATTATCGTCGTCAAAAATTACCAGGAAAATTAAAACCAATACCACCACCCGAAGGAATATGGAAATTATTAAGTATGGATTTTCATGGTCCAATTACTCCAACATCAAAATTAGGAAACAGATACATCATATCTCTTACCGATGTTTTATCAAAATTTGTTATTACAAAGGCGGTTCGAGATTGTTCAGCAGCAACAGCAGCAAAATTTCTTATTAATGATGTTATATTAAAATATGGTGCTCCAACATGTATTTTAACTGATAATGGTACTCATTTTACTTCTCAAATTATGAACAAATTATTTGACAATCTTGGAGTTACTCATCTTTATTCGACCGTATATCATCCACAGACAAATGGACAAATTGAACGATTCAATGCAACTATGGATGGAAAAATTGCCGCCTTATGTAATGAACGACGTACGGATTGGGACGAAGTATTACAATTTGTTACATTTAATTATAATACATCAATACATGCAACAACAAAACAAACACCATTCGAAATGATGCATGGAAGACAAGTTACACTTCCATTTGATCAACAAAAAAAAATTATTTCGCTCACACAAGATCCAGAGCATGGTCAAAAAATTAGA
>CAJNOP010002821.1:0-15609 GCA_905250075.1 Rotaria sp. Silwood1
CCACACCCACACCCTTCAAAATTTCTTAACTTCGACATTAACATATGAACATTTGACTTTTTATACGTCAAATTCAACAGATTTTTATAATCTTTCATCATTTATTGTCTCAATAAATACATCTAATGTATATCAATTAACAGAAAAATTTAATTGGAAAAATATTTTGTTCGTTATTATACTAATTCTAACTGGTATCATATTATGTATTATATTATCTATATGTGCTTTAATAAAATATCGTCGAAAAAATGTAGGTGTTTATGAACTTGAAGTGACACAACGTTTTCGACCGTTAACTGTTGAATTATCTCAATCACCTGGTGAAAATAATCAAGAAATATTAAATTCAACAACAAATATTTTAAAGAAATCTAATATCAAATCACATAAAAGACGAAAATGTAAAGACTCATTATTATTAAGATTTGACGAACAACGGGAATTTTATATATAAATATTTCTCCTTTTTTTCACAACTAGTTTTTTTTTGCTTGTGAACATATAAGATAGATTTGACCAAAATAAATAAATAATCATTGTCGAGATAATTTCTTATTATTATTTATTCTAGTCTTTGCCTATCATGCAGACTGAGTTAAATCATTAAAAATTGCTCTATCTTTTCAATAGTTGGTTTTATAGATTTTCTACAAAAAGTAAAACGATTAATGTGACGCAAATGATAAAGAGTATTTGCATTTGTAAAAGAAATGTTACAACGGGATAAGGATAATAATAAAGCATTGTTGATAGCAGAATCTCTCTATGTCAATACTTCCTTATTCTGAACAGTGGGCACTTATTTCTGGTCCTATGAGCAATAAGAATGGGTTATATGCTGGCTTTGTAGCGCAACTTGGCGGGAATATAAGAAAATATAGAAATTGAAAAGCACCATTTATATAGTATTCTCTTCAGCTATATAGAAAATAACGTACGATGCAAAAGTAATGACATAAAATATTGACCCTTATACTTAGGTCATACCAAAAGTCTTTACGAAGCTATGTCAGTTTCTTCTAGAATGTTTGAAGGACTTTTCTTTCTATATAGACTGATAGAAAAAACAGAGCTCTACATTTCTACACTATTTGATCATTATCTATCTAATATTATAACAATAAAATTTCCATTAGATATATTTACCTATGATATGTAACAATAACATTAGTTCATATTGTCTTCAATGTGGGTGTGCATGCGGATGCGGTTGAGTGTGAGTGTCGAGTTGACTATGCGTTACGCTCATATTCCAAGCCCACACTTACATCTACATCCACACCCACACTCACATTGCAGACAATATGGACTAATGTTATTGTTACGGGATATTGATTTATGATCAGTAAAAATAATGAAATGATCAGTACATAAAATAATTGTAAAATCAGTACATTTTATGATTGACCAGTAAACTTTATGATTGATCAGTAAAGTAAACATATGATCAATAAATTATTTTAATGGTCAGTTTTTAATAGATTATATTTGTAAATAAATTTAAAAATCAGTAAGTAAAATTTATTAGCAGTAGATAATATTAAATTATCAGTATAAAAGTTGAAATGGTTATAGCATAAATCACTTTTCTTTTTCTTTTTCTTTCTCTTCAGCTGTTCTACATATGTTCATGTTCTTTTAACCTATTTCTTTTAGCCCACATATCTTATGAATAAGAAGAATGATTGTTTTAACCAGGGATGGCCCGAGACAGCCAACATTGGGGTGTTGTCGCGATTTTTTGGGTGATTGTTCCGGTTTTTTTGTATTGAAAATAAATTTTTTTTTAATACAACCCAAGAAAAAATTTTCGGCTTCGCTGGAAAAAAACGAAAATTTTCAACTATGGGGGGGATTGCCACAACCCTCACAACTCCCAGTCAGGCCATCCCTGGTTTTAACTCTTCTTATTGTTCACTATCTAAAACAAAGGAAACAAAGCTTCTTGCTTTCTCTCTGTCGTCATCTTTATCTATCCTCATGTATAAATATCTATTATTTTTCAAAGAAAAGTAACATAGTTTTCGGGTACAAAATTTGAAGTATTGTTGAATATGGAAGTGGTACCAGTTGCTCAATATGAAAGTGATGTATCAGATGAAGAAGTGGTAGGAAAAGATCATGAGATAAATTAAAATAAAAGATCTCAAAAAAAGAAATCAAAACTTTGGATCATAAAGGATGCATTTGATCGTGCTGACGAAGCTGAAGCATCAGTTGGAAATCAATGGTCAAAATATTACACAAACTATACAGAAGATGGAAGAAAATGTTATTACAGACGCAATAAAGTCAAACTTCGTGCTCTTCAATGTCCTGCAAGTATTTATCGATTATACCATGCAGATAGTGATAAAGTAACCGTTTATCAAACAGAAGCTGCACACGAACATCATAATGGTTCAACTCGTAGTATTGATGAAAATGTGAAAAAGGTTATAGAAAATTTAGTTAATAATGGAATAAAGAAACCAAAACTAATTCTTCGAGCACTTCAATCAAGAGGAATAAATGTGCCAACGTTAGCCCAATTAAACAATTATCTTGTACATTATAGAAAAAAGAAATTTGGTGCAAATAAAATAAGTTTAGGTGAATTAGAACAATGGTGTAAAGATAATCAAAATATTCCACTTGATGAAAACGAATCTTTTGTTATATCTTACAAGATATTATATGAAGATGAAGATGATGAAGATGCAGAAGATAATGATGGAAACAAATTTCGTATCTTTATATCATCTATTCGTTTGATAAACATGGCGTCTATCTCACAACATATACATGCTGATGCTACCTATAAATTAGTTTGGCAAGGTTTTCCGGTACTAGTTATTGGAACAACTGATTTCAATAAAGCATTTCATCCATTTGGTTTAGTAATATGCTCCTATGAAAAACAAAAGATTTTGAATTTATCTTCAATAGTCTTCAAATTGGTATGCAAAAAATCAATAAAACTTCATTAGAACCAACAGCATTAATATCAGATGGTGCAGATTCAATCAAAAATGGTTTTAAAAATGTGTTTAACAATTCATATAATCAAATAATGTGTTGGGCGCATATGAAAACGAAAGTTGAAAATCGTATATGTCAAGTAGATGATAAAAATATTAGGAAAGAAATAATTGATGATATTGAACTGCTTCAGTTATGCAATGCTACAGCTGCATTTGAATTAGCATCAACATTATTTATGAAAAAATGGAATATGAATATGAAGCAAAAAACCAAACAATTTTAAATTTTTTGAATTATTTTGATTCTGAATGGCTAAAATCACACAATGGCTGGTACGAAGGTTTACAACTATACACACCAAGTACAAATAATGCACTAGAAGCAACAGACAAAACAATCAAAGATGATGGAACATTTCGAGAACGTCATGTTTTATCAAGATTTTTAACAATTTCTTCAAATATTATTCATAATTGGTCAATTGAACGTGATCCATCATTAGCAAATGCAAGAATATTTGCTACAGAACCAACAATATCTTTGCAATTATGGACCTCGTCATATCAGTGGGCTAAATCAATAAAAGATGTCATTTGCATTCCAAATGACTCTTCGAAAATGTATTATATACCAGCTTGTGACTTAAAATCAATTACACGAGCTGAATTAATTAAATATAACAAGAAATGGACAACTTTCGGTCAATTCAAAGAATCATTTGATATTTGGTGCATGGAAATACAAAATGATTCACACTGGAAAACATCCAAATGCAACTGCTCAGCTTTTCTTAAGAATTACATATGCAAACACATCGTGCGTATGGCTACTCGTTTGAAGTACTGTAAACCACCAGCAGCAGCAAAGACAGTGCCGATTGGTCGAAAAACAAAAAAAAAAGGTAGCCCAGCAAAGGTTGAAACTGCTTTACTGATACAATGGTTCAATTTCCATTTTTCTTTAATTATTCTTTAAATTTCTACTTATTTATTCTGTAGTTTCTTTATTTATTTGAATTTATATCTACTAATAAAGGTTATTCTTCTACTGATACATTTTTATTTTTTACTGATCGAAGTTGCATTTTTTACTGGTACAAATTGAAATTTTTTACTGATACTTATATTTAATCAACTGATCATTTCAGAATTAATTACTGATATTTTTAGTACTGATCATTTCATCTATTTTACTGATCGCTTAAATGGTAGCCTATTGTTACATATCATAGCTAAGCAAGTCTCATGGAAATTTTATTATTATGATATTAGATAGATAATGATCAAATAGTGTAGAAATGTAGAGCTTTGTTTTTACTGTCAGTCTATATAGAAAGAAAAGTTCTTCAAGCATTCCAGAAGAAATTGACATAGCTCAAAGTAGTTCTGCACTTTTTGTATATTTCACAATAGCGACACAAAATGCTGACTATTATATCTCTTCTTTAATCACATATGTAAGAACGATAAATTTTTTATCAAGTAATAGGAAACTTTCTCTTCTTTCGAGCTGTATATAAATTGTTTTTGTTATGCGCTCGTAAATGAAACGACAAGAAGGAAAGAAGATATATTCTTGCAAGACGTTTTTGATCATTTCATGAATATATGGAAGAAATCCTGTAAATCAGCTGCAATATGATATTAGGATGATAGCAGACATATAAACAGCTGACACCTGTTAATGAAAGAGAACAGAACTTCTATTTCTCATTAGAAAAAGCATGAGGAACAAAAAAATCTTTATTTAACAACGGAATATAGTCCATCACGCCACATGTGACGAAGATTCTTTCAACCACCTTGAACCATAGCTTGTAATGTAGTTTTACTAAGTTGCTTGATCTTTTGTTTGATTCTAACTAGAAGTCAATACATTTAAACTTCTAGCTTTCAAATTATTCTCATACACTTTTTGCGTTAATAAAACCAAAACTGTTTCATTTTGGTAGTGCAGTTGATTTATACGATTTCTCTGATAAATCTGTGAAAAAATCGAACATTTCTTCTTTTCTTCGTATTATTTCGTTTATGAATGTGTGACAAAAACAAATTAAATACAGTTCGAAAGAAGAGAAAATTTTCTATCAGCTAATGAAAGAATTATCGTTCTAACATGTGTTTAAAGAAAAGATATCGTAGTCAACATTTTGTGTCATTCCTTTTGCATCTTACGTAAGTTATCTCATCTTTTCACATTTCTTTTTTCTCTTCCATAATTCTAATAAAACTCAATAATTCGAATTTGAAGTCTGGTGATCGTATACAAAGTGAAAATGCTCGACAAAGTTTGCCGTTTGGATTCCAACACATTTTTATGTGCATTTTAGCTTACGTTTGGTTTTTAATTAAACTAACAAGATTCATTGTATTAATGACTATCGTCTTTCAATTTCTATTTCTATTTCTTATCAAGTTTACTTGGTTTGTTTTTATTCGTATTTTATTTGTGTACATTCGGCAAGAACGAAACTCGTGCTTTACCTATATGCCTTCAAACTAATACGGCGGAGTTTTTGCAATTATGCTTTATCATCATTGTGTAGTGGCTTTACTGCACATGTATTTTTGTTAAGCAGATAAGCAAAGAAAAAAAAAGAAACGCATGAGCAGTCAAATGATTATTACAAATTAGTGTTTACATATTTATTTGTATATGTTTCTCTTCGATATTTTTCATCATAGCATACTTGACAGGAAAGCCAAATGAATGATAGACAACCTTTATTAAACGCTACCAATAAATTATCGATTGTTGATGATGATGATGATGATGATGCTAATAGTGGGAGCAAGAAACAACTTTTGATAAATAGGTAGGATCTAATAAATAACTAACTTCAGAAAAATACAATGAATTTATCATTGTTCATAGTTTTTCTGATTGGCACCGATGTTTTAATAGGCAACAGAGTGATAATAAATATCTAAAACTAGACAATGATACTGAACATAAAGACAAAGATGAAGCAGTTGATGCTTTCCATTTAGTAAGTGTATTCAAAGGAAATTCAAACTGATTGATGTATTTGATTTTATTGTAGTTTCGGTTTTCAAACTGTATCGATTTTCTTCTGATGTTTATTGCATTGTGTTTTATGTTGCTGCAGATAGCTTGCATTATAACCAATCGAATTCTTACTGGCCGACTCACAGGAATATTTGCTATTAAAGCATTTGGTGCTTATTGTAATGATCAACAACAAAATTTTACAGCTCCAATAAAGAGGAACAATACATATTCTCACGACATTGACATCAATATATTCAACAATGCTCTGTCACATAAGTAAGTAGCTAAAAACTATTTTTAGTTACTATGTATTTCTTCTATTGTCCTTTGGTAAATGTTCACCTTAGACTACGTTATAATAGTCCTCTAATTTTATCATCAACTTTGCCTACATCATTGTCTTCATTTCGAGAACAAGTTATGAACATAATTTGCTGGTTATTCAGTAAGGAATATGAACGTAATAATCTGATTATAACAAACAATGCATATTATCTTTTCTTTCTTGTCTATGTAGTTGTCAGTACCTTCGAATATCTGGCCGACTCTATGAAACATTTCATTTGGAACATTAGTATGAAACGACAGATATTTCGTATGAATGTTTCCCACTTTCGATCACTTGTTCAACGCGTAAGTCAAATACATTTCCATTTACAAAAATGGCCTCAAAGTTAAATTCCAGTCTTTTCTTAGCGCCTCTTTAACCTTATAACATCTGATGCTGTTTCTTTTTAAGAAATTTTCACCATCCAGAAATTAACAATTCTAGCAAACTCACGAAAAAAGCTATGTATGCCAGGAGATGCCTATATTTCTAGGATTTCTAGATCTGAAAGGAACCATTCAGGGTAACAGTGCAAGGGTGAGTTTGTATATGGATTTCGAAAAAATCTACACTCAAACCTATACCCACAAAATTCGAAAGCATGCGTTTTCGAAAACTCTGTTATCTTATAAAAGTATCCGGGAAATAAATATATCAACAATTCAATAACTCTGACAAATCTCAACAATGTAGGTGTGGGTGAAGAAAAGATCCACATCGATACTCTCATATCATCGTAGATCTCAAAAGTGTGTTTCTAAAATGCGCAATATTTGATTACCTCTGAAAAATATTTGTTTATTTTGGAGATCTAACTCTACAATAAATTTTACTGATTGCTCTAGACACCATTATTTTTTCAGATAGTTTCAAAGATTATTCATAAAACTCTCCAAAACCTTCGAAAATCAAAACTATATTTACAACTTCGTACAGTAGGCAACTCTGGCAACACGTTTATGTGTTTATCTCAAAGATCATTTTTTTTGACGAAAATCGAGTTTTCTAAGTAGGGAGCTTTAGTACACAAGTTATTTAAAATTAAGAGGATAAGTGGCTAGAGTGAAGATAATACTATTTCGGTCAGTTTTGCTCGGTCAGAGAGACCTATTTTATTGAAATAATGATTCTTTTTAAATAAAACTTGACTAACAGTTTTCAAGCTCAAGGAATCCGAAGCTCTATACGATTTTTCGAAACTCATGAGTCGCATTTTATCAGATCTTATAACCTGAGATTTTTATGTTGCCAGTCAAGTTTTATAAAAAAAGAAAACAAGAAAAGGGAATGTTATTTTCGCCAATATAGTTTTCTTGACTGAGAAAAATTGATTGAAATAGTATAACCCTCATGCAAATCACTTATTTACTGAATTTTAATTAACTTATATGTTAACAGAAAAAAACTTGAAGATATCATCAACGGTTAAATAACCTGTTGACCGTTAATAATAACGAGTAATGTGATGTCACTTACCCATTTTTTTATTAATATTAATGATAAAAATGATTAGCCAATGTTAAATATAAAATTATTGTAAATGATCCACCTCTTTCAAATGGTGCTCGTTTTAGATATAGGGATATCGGTATAGATATTGATTGATAGATACAAATTTAGAGGGACAGACTGATAGAATAGATTAGGGGTATACATTGAGCAATTACATTAAGAAATTAAATTAAGCGAATAGATATAGATTCAGAGAGATAGATTAAAAAGTTAGATTATAGCCACACATTAAGAGATACATAAAAGAAATAGATATAGATTTACGAGGATACATTTATGGAAATATATTTAGGGGTTAAGGATAGGAGACTAAATTGAGCGAAATAGACGTATACAGATTGAGATAGGAAAAGATCAAAATGGTCACAAGACAGGAGGGTTGTATTGTTCTGGTGTTCTTTTCCATCCCACAGGACAGACAGAAAAAGTCGTTCCGTGCCAATATCTGGTATAGATATAGTAGTATAGATACAGATAGATGGATCGATATAGGCTTAGTGGGATTACATTAGAATTCGTATGAAATTTTGATTACGAAACCTTCCTTGAAACTAGGAGAGGGAAGTTACCGTTATATTATCTGGTAATTAGTAACGGATCCGTTACCAGATACGCGGTAACATAACTGTCTACTCTGTAAAAAAAAAGTATCATACTGAACCTTTCTTGGTACCATTTGATGAACCCTTTTTTAAGTTCTAGCCAAAAAATCTAGAACTTAAAATAGTCTTAGACAGAAATGTGGAACTAAAAAAGGTTTTAGACTGTTTTTCTAGAACCTAAAATAAGGTTCAGAAAATGGTACCCAAATCTAGAACCATAAAAAGTTTTAGACCTTCGCTAAAACCTTTTAAGGTTCCTTATGACACCTTTGTTTTTTTAGGGAGTAGTAAGGGTAACTTCCCTCTCCCTATTTGAAATCAAGTAAATATGGTTTTGTACGTAGCTTAAAAAAGGTTTCGATTTCGTGGCAAAATTCGCAACCTACTTTTAAGTCCGTCTGACATCTTTTTTTTAAGTGTAGAACATGAATATATATAGTCAGAGTTGCACTAGAATTTTCAAAAACATAAAGTTGGCGTTGGATTGAAATTTACAAAATATAGATGAAGTCAAATTTTGGCAATAGGAGTGCAGTTAGAATAACACAGTCAAATTTGTCCATCTTTGACTGTTTTTCTCTCTCTCTCTCTGTTTTTAGAGCATTCCTTACATGGATACTCAACCAACTAGTCAACTTCATGCTAAACTATTTGAGTAAGTTATTGTGATGTTGTGTATCAAATAATTACATCTCATTCAATTCTTGTACAGCAACATTGCGAAGATCGATAAAAGCATCTGTTTTGAATTGTCAGCATTGATCGTAACGTTACTTAGCCTCATTGGTTTTTTGATAGTATCTTTCGTTGTCAACTGGCAGCTGACTTTGATCATGTCATGTTTGGTACCTTTAGTCATTGGTAGTTCCTTTGTGTTTTCTAAGGTATGAAATGTTCTTCAGTCAATTAAATCTGTATGAAATGTTGCAGCTTACGGCTAATGCAACAATGAATGAGCTAATGACATACTCGAAAGCGGGACAAATCGTTCAAGAAGTGTTTAGTTCACTAAAAACTGTTCTGTCTCTTAATGGTAGCAAATTTGAGCAGAAACGGTAAACAAATATATATATATATTAACAGTTTACCTATTTGATATCATAAAACATGTAGTTCTCTTTATTGTATTTAGATATGAAAGAGAATTGCATTCTACTCGTTGGAATAGTATACGACAAGGTGCGATATTTGGAGCTTTTACTGGATGGCTATCTCTAATAGTGTACCTGGTTTATTCAGTTGGTTTTATCTTTGGTTCTCTTTTCATGTCAGACGGAGCTCATTATAGTTTGGAGATTAGTGATATTTTTATCGTGAGTAATTCATATAATCAATCATTATGTAAATGACTAAAGGATTACTATTTTAATGCAGGTCGTGTTCCTCTTTGCAGATTGCTTGTGTTTCTTCAGTTTCATTGCTCCTTTTTTCCAATCAATTTCGGAAGCTCGAGGTGCAGCAGCAGCGATCTTTCGACTTATTGATGAGGTACATCCGAGTAAATTGATGTTTCATATTTATGGCAATGTTTTCTATTTGTTTAAATGACATAGGGAAATGATCCAAGTATCAATGAAGCAGATGTATGGAAAGATGATACAGAATCAGTTTATAATATCAATGGTGATATCGAATTTGATAATGTTGACTTTATTTATCTATCTCGAAAAGAAGTACCAGTTTTGCGTAATCTCTCTCTTATTGCTCGTGCTGGTCAAACAACTGCTCTCGTAGGTTCAAGCGGCTCTGGTAAGTCTTTCCCAAAAAAAACACAAATGTTAAAATGATCTCATTTGTTTTGATTAATTATTTATAGGAAAAAGTACATGTATGTCACTGCTTCTTCGTTACTATGAACCTTCATCGGGTCAAATAACGATCGATGGTCGATCAATAACAGACTACAATGTCAAACAACTTCGAGAAAACATTGGAGTTGTTAGTCAAGAACCTGTAGGCTTTATCTTCGTTTTTCTTTTCTTCATTTCTATTTAATTTACTATTGTAATAGATTTTGTTTGATATGAGTATTTATGAAAATATTCGTTTTGGTAAATTAAATGCAACACGAGAAGAAATTGAACAAGCAGCACAAGAAGCAAATGCACATCATTTCATCATGCAATTACCAAATGTTTGTTCCAAATATCCAGCTTTGTCTTTATCTTTATCTATATATATGTATCATTATTTCTTGTTTAGAAATATGAAACACTTGTTGGGGAACGTGGTGCACAGTTGAGTGGTGGTGAGAAACAACGTATTGCATTAGCTCGTGCTCTTATTAAACAGCCTACATTTCTCTTACTGGATGAAGCAACAAGTGCACTTGATAATGCTAGCGAAAAAATTGTTCAAGAAGCGCTAGATCGAGCATGCAATAGTAATAATTGTTTTTTTTTCTGCTTATCATATTGATATAACATTTTGTATAGATCGTACAACTATTGTAATTGCTCATCGTTTGACTACAATTCGCAATGCCCATCAAATATATGTATTAGATAATGGAAGTGTAATTGAGCAAGGTACACATGAAACATTAATGGCAAAAGAAGGAGGTAAATATCAAGTAATGGTCAAGCGTCAACAAATGGAAGGAATCTATGATGATCAAGATAATATGATAAGCATACAAAAAGCGACAGAAGAAGATGAAAAGTCAATGGGTATGTTAATACTCTTATAGTAATAGTCTTCACATTTCTGTTTTTTTCTTGAACAGTTGAGCAGTCTTGCTTATTTAGCGATAGTCAACGTGTCGATGTGAGCAACGTACAGATATGACTACAATTATTTATAAAAACCATTTTTGATAATCTCTCTTTTAGCAAAGTACAAAGCCATTTAGACAAAGACTTGTTTTTTTAAGACTTTTGTCAATGAATAGTCCTGAATGGATTACGGTCTCAATTGGTTGTATAGCGTGTGTACTTAATGGAGCAGCTCAACCATTGTTCGCATTTTTACTTGTCAAAATAGTTGAAGTGAGTGATGCATCCATACAAACATTATGGGAAAAGGATTGACAATATCAATTATTTTTTGTTAATTTGTTCATTGCATAGGCTTTCAAATATTGTGCAGCTTCTGAAAGACGTCAACACGTGCTGGTTACTAGTTTTCTTTTTTTACTTTTGGGCACTGTTTTATTTGTTCTTCGTTTCTTTCAGGTAAATATGCTGTTTTTGAATTCGATCAATGATTTATTTACTCTTTTCTATAGTATACAGCTTTTGCCATATCAGGATCAAAATTGACACAACGTATTCGTTCGAAAGCTTTTGCAAGTCTTCTTCGTCAAGAAGTTGCTTATTTCGATCGACCTGAAAATAATTCCGGTGCAATTTGTACTCGTCTTTCTTCTGATGCATCCGCTATTCAAGAGATGACTGGTGCACGATTAGGAGTCGTCTGTGAAGTTCTCGCCCTATCGTTTTTTGGAATTCTCTTTGGATGTTTCATAAGTGGGCAACTGACATTGATAATTTTTGGTTCTTTGTTTATCGTATGCTTAGTCGCCTATGGAGAAATATGCTTACGTCTATGGCGGAATCAACAATCTGATCATATGTTCAGACAAGCAAGCACAGTAAGACCAGTTTTTAGCTAATAATCTTGTCTTTGCAGGGAAAATTATTTTATTGAATTTTTGATAAATCAAATACACTATATTTATTCTATCTGTTACTTCTTCAGCTTGCTGTTGAAGTTATTCACAATATGCGTACAATAAAGCAGCTATCAATAGAAAAGGAAGTGTTACGACAATATTCTGAACTTATTCATAAACTATTTATGTTAGTCAATTGAATCTTATACATGTATAAGTTTTTAATCATTCTTGTTTTGTCATAGATCGTCTTGGAAACTTTTGTTCCTATCTTCAATGGCATTTAGTATATTTTGGATACTAGATATATTCACTTTGGCATTTCTGTATTGGCGTGCTCTCATCCTTGTTGAAAACAACGAACTCACCTCAAACCAAGTTATGACGTAATATAAACTACGGTTTGATTATTTCGAGACGATGTTTCGTTATGTTTTTAATTTATTAGAATCTTTGCGGTGGCTGTTTTTACGATGCAAGCACTAAAAGTTCTCGGGATGACGTAACACTCTCAATCTTTATTTGATTGTCTTTTTCTTCTACTATCTCCATTCTAGATCTAGTCGTATTGCTGCATCAGTCTCAGCTGCTGAAGCATTTTTTGATTTATTTGATCGGAAACCAGCTATTGACAATACATCTACTGAAGGACAAGAACTAGTAAGATAACATAGAAGATAACTATCTTTTTTAATCATGCGCATGCTATTGATATAATATCATTCTCATAGGTTGATTTTTGTGGAGAGATAAAATTTGATCAAGTCAAATTTATCTATCCAACTCGACCAACATCAATTATTTTTAACAAACTTCAATTGAATATCAAGCTAAGTAAGTGTGATAAGTTTTGATTCAGTCATTTGTTTCAAATGTTTATTCATTGATAAGGTCAACATGTGGCTCTTGTTGGTATGTTTGAATTAGACGTTTTTTTTTTGAATGTTAAAAACGTAATATGATGAGTGCAGGTGGATCTGGATGTGGAAAATCAACAATTATTCAACTACTGGAACGATTCTATGATGTTACAAGTGGTAAAATAGTTCGTATTTTTTTCAAAGTATAGTTTAAGTAGTTCTATAAAATTTGTTCACTTAATTTAGCTTCTTGATGGTATTGATATTCAAAAACTAAATCTTCAATGGGTTCGTTCTCATTTTGGTCTTGTTAGTCAAGAACCAATTTTGTTCGATTTAACTATTACTGAAAATATAGCATATGGCTTAGAAAATGTTCCAATGGAAGACGTTATCAATGCAGCAAGTAGGGCTAATATTCATCAGTTTATTTCCCAGTTGCCTCAGGTTAAACAATAAAAAATTATATAATGTATCTATTAGTATTACACATAGTAAATTTTTTTAGGGTTATGAAACAAAAGTAGGATTGAAAGGTAGCTTTCTGTCAGGTGGCGAAAAGCAACGTATTGCTATTGCTCGAGTTCTTCTTCGTCGACCTAAAGTATTGCTCTTAGATGAAGCTACAAGTGCCATGGATTCACACAATGAACAAGTAAGCTTGTTTGTTTGTTTTTCTTTTCATCAATTGAAACTTCATCTTGATGTTTCAATTTTAGATTGTACAAGAAGCTCTTGAACAAGCTCAAAGAGAAGATTCTAGTCGAACATCATTCATTATTGCTCATCGTCTTTCAACTATCCGTTCATGTGATTTGATTTGTGTACTTGAAAGAGGACATATTGTGGAAAGTGGTACTCATACAGAATTGACACAACGACGTGGAGCTTATTATAAAATGCTTGCTCAAAGCAATTTACCATGATCATCAGTGAACTATTTTGAAAGTGAAAATGCACTTTGTTAAACATTAAGACAAACTTTGCTTGAAAAATCTCACACTTGATACAGCTATTTTGATCAATTTTATGTAGAGTTTTTATGTTTGATAAGAAGTTAAGTGTTTAATAGAGTTACACTATATTACATCAATTTTAAAACTTATTAGTCATATATAAAGATAGTAGAGACAATGATGATCTCAATAACTACTTTTTGAGTTGGATTAGTTCATGCAAAAACAATTAAGCATAAAAATAATTTACTCGTTGTATACTTTCACATGCGGTGATGATCGTCTAAAAATCAACCATTTTATCACGATTTATTAGTCCAATTAATTGTGAGATGATATGGCGATGAAATCGTCCAAAAAGACGGTTTCTTCTGATTTCTTCTCGATTTTTATTGAATGTGGCAATTTTTTAATGTCTTTTTTATAATTCATATTTTATACTCTACTCAAACGTTGCTCGGCACCCGGATCGACTGATCACTATAATCAATTTGATGTGTGATAAATCTTATAGATATGGCAATAATGATCATGAAGTTTTTCAACCTATATGGAAGAAATGAAATAGAATATTGCATGATTTTTGTTGAAAACAATACTTACCAACCATAATAGTCTAATTCGAGAAACTTGTCAAAAAACATATTAAGCGAAAATTTAGAATAGCAATTTCAATAATAGTGCACCTTACTATTCGTTGGTTTTTCGTTGGCGATCTCAAACTTGATGTTATATCTTTTCTGAAATACTTTATTCTTCTTAATTCACAAAGATTATAAAAGTATTTTCTTTTCTTCGCCATTGAAGAAAAGAAAAGCAATCCTTACGTAAAGTATTATGCTGTACAGCTTGTGGTAGCTTGTACAGAAAATGAAATGATTCGGATATACAATAGACATAGAATTACCTTCTTTTTGTTTTGCATTAGCTGAACTGAGTTCAATAACACATATTTAGTAGGAATCTTCAGAATATAACAAGCTATCTAATTCTGAGAATACTTTTGCAGCCATTATTTTTGAAAAATGATTACTTTAATATGTAGAAATATAAAAAAATATTGAGTAAAATGCTTTACTTAACCATTTAACAATGTTTATCGTCATGAAATGGTGGATGGGTGTGGGTGTGGGTGTGGGTGTGTGGGTAGGGTGGGGGGGGGGGGCAGGGGTTGAGTAGGGATCAAAGGCACACCCACACATTCACATCCGCACCCACACACCCACACACACATACATCCACACCCACACTCACACCCTCGATCGATTCATTCTTGAAAGATTACAGTCCAAACATATCGCAAAAAAATTATACAATTTGAATTTACTTGACTCTAAACCAATTATGAGGAGAGAGCAACGTTAACAGTTAAGTGACTCATTAACTGTTAATATCAACGAATTGAGTAATGTTTGTCGTCCACTTTTTGTTATTAATATCAATCGTTAGGTAAAGCTACTTAAGGTTTACATTAATTACGTTGTGTTAAAAAAAATAGTCCATCTCGAATGCTATAGTTCTTTCGACAAAACGTTAAAGCGCCTAAAAATTCAGGGAAAGAAATGTGATTGCTGTATAAGTGAAGCGTTTTCTATTGGTCCAACAATAAACTTTTTGTAGACATGAATGAGATCAATCAAAGGATAAGTGCCGGTAAGGCCATTTTTCATCCCCCATTATTTTCACATAAAAACAATCTAGACATAGTAAGACAACCATGGGGAACATTTTTTACGACTTAGTTTTTTGCAATTCGTCT
>CAJNOP010002822.1:0-15596 GCA_905250075.1 Rotaria sp. Silwood1
AGAGAGATCATCTCGCCATTTTTGATCGCTATCCATATATCGATGTACGCGTCTTTGTGTAGCTTTGCGTGCTTGTTTATAGCTGTAGATTGAGGTCTTTGCTACTGTATTCGTGTGTATTACATGATGATCGTAGCGTGCAAGAACTACCTAGCACCCTTAACTATGCTCTTAGAGTTCTAAAATCAATGGTTGTGTCGATAGAAGAAGATTATAGATTAAGTAGGAATCTCTTTAATTAGTTATGAGCTTCTGAGAGGAGAAGAATAAACTAAGTCACGTCTAGGCCTGAATCATCAAAGTGAGTTAAGCTCAGTATCCTTTCTTTAACATTTTCGCTACAATTTGATCCTACAGAGTTACTAGAAAGTTGTCTCGAGAAATCGCAGTTCAAATGAAAAGAAATATTACGGAGAGTTTTCTATGAAGCAAAAGCCTTTCGACAACGTGACTTAGGAGTATAACTGATACTTCATAGGATGCCAATGGACTACAGAATGAAGAAAAGGTTTCAAAGCTCTAGGAGTATGATTAGGTACCATCCGGAATGCTTAGCCATAAAAAGTGAAGGTCCTCACAAAACTTATTTAGTCTATCAGATTTTTTGCAGCTACCTATACTGATCATCTTGGTAGAGAAAATTTGTTTAACAAATAAACGATCATGCTGGAGTAAACATTCTAAACAATCGTATAACGCCAACGACAGATCTACTTAATATTTGTGGTTGTTTTAATCCAAACAATGACATTTGTTAGGAGAGTGTAACTTTTTTTTTCAAAATCATCACCAAAAATATCTATAGAAATTCCGACTGACGAAGAAGTTTTTGAGAATGTCTTGTGTTTTTTTGCCAAATAATCACTGTACGACACGATACGAGCCACTAATGACTCACATCACTACGAACTGCTTAGTCGCAGTTGCTTGTATTTGCTCGAGTAATGTATCTAGATTAGTTATTAAAACATCATGTTTTCCATGTGATTTCGATTTAGTTTTCATGTTCTATTAATGCTACATTGTACTTTATAAGCTTATATATATACATAGAAATCATTCCACACTTAATTATTGACTTTTTCGTTTGTCCGTATATGTACATGTCGTTGCGCAATATATCAGATGTACGCTGCTATTGAAAAAAAAACAACTGTACTTAAGGAGTTTCGCTTCTCGAGTGATTCGAGTGAAATTGATAGACGTGTGACTTCGAATGGAGTTTTGTATGCGATCTTGTATGATCATGTATGACTCATATTTTCTAAATCATGCATATTTCGTTGATGATAAAACTTATATTATCGTGTCCGATTATGTTCATGAGAGAGTACCTGTTTTTATACGTTTCATACGATCTAATTCTTGCAAGATTTTTTGCTGGAGTCTTTCATTCAGAATCTGATAAAATCTTAGAAAAAGTCAGCTTATACAATACTGTCGGATCCTATGATAAGATCATATAGAAAACCTTGTATACGGAAGATCTGACGACAGATTTTCGACCTGGATTGACATAATATTAACGTCTTTATTTCTTTGTCAGAAACACTTCACAATGGCAATTTCTTATTTTGTTCTTTTTTTCCCTAGATAGTTTATTTTTTTTTGTCAGTGTACTTTGCTATCATTTGGATTGTTGCCAGAATAAGAAAGCAAGATACTCATATAACATAAGAATAAAATGGGAAATGCCCATCGTGAAATATTCTGACGAAAAAAATCACGCAGCTGATTTAGTGTCAAGAGTTTCCTCATATAATATCGTCAAATTTCTATGTATATAAACACTAGTTAAAACATATATAATTTATTTTAAGAAGATTTCGTATCAACCAATAACTTTCAGTAAAATTAACTTTATTATCTGATTAATCACAATGGCTCCTATTATACAACATCTCGTCTTGGTTGTATTTTTATTTACTCTGAGTAAGTAGTTCTTTTCAGAGAAGAAAAAAAATACAATAAATAATTCATTAAAAGTAAACTATCCCATTGGCGCATAAGTTCTGAGAGTTTTTTTTTCTGGTTTAACAATAACTTTATTTTTTAACAAAGATATGCAACATCAATACGTCAAAACAACGTTTATGTCATTTATCTGTCTGCATGGGTACTTCGACAAATCAGTAAAGTGCAGACATACCAAGCAAACAATTTCTTCTTGCTAGATTCTTTTCTACGAGATAATCAGTTAATAATTAATTAGTAATAAATTAGTTAAAGCTAACGTCAGATTTCGATTACTCACCTTCGATTAGCTTTGGTCAAGTTTTATGGAAAATTATTCTTGGACCAATCAGTTAACTATGGACACACAAGCAAACAATTTATTCTTCCTAGACTTTTCTCTACGATCATCCTACAAAAAATTCTGCATTCTCGTAATTCCGAATAAAATTTTCAGATCTCTATATTTTTCTATCGAAAGCTTGCATAGAAAAATCTCCTTTCAGCAATCTCCAGGTCTTGTTTTTTCGAGTCAAAAAGATCTTGACAAGAACTGAAAATGACATAGATGTAAGAATCGTTATGAAATCCTTCTTTTTTTATACGGAATTAGGAAAAGACTTCTCTGAATTTTTATCTGCGGAATGAGCATTCTCAAAGACGAATGTCATATTTGTAGTGTTTGCTCTCACGAGAGATAGGATCTCTTCGACAACGACGATTCCTTTTCTTTTTCTCGTTCATTGTAGTAATTCCCAATATTCCAGTTGATGCCCGATGGACACAGAATGGAGTGACTGTTGCTGGAGGTCATGGAGAAGGCAATGCCACCAATCAACTTCACTGGCCTGATGGTCTCTTCGTTGATGATGATCAAACGATAGTCATCGCTGATTGGGGCAATAGTCGTATCATCCAATGGAAGATGGGTGATACGAACGGAAAAGTAGTAGCTGGTGGCAATGGCTATGGAAATCGATTGGATCAATTGAGTGGACCAATCGATGTGTTGATTGACAAAAAGACGAATAGTCTCATTATTTGTGATCGATGGAATAGACGAGTTGTACGATGGTCTCGTCGTAGTGGTACAACACAAGGAGAAATACTCATCGACAACATCAATTGTTATGGATTGTTTATGGATGATCAGAGATATCTCTATGTCTCTGACATCGTAAAAGATGAAGTAAGACGATATCAAATAGGACATAAGAATGGAATTGTTGTGGCTGGTGGCAATGGCAAAGATGCTGGTCTCAATCAACTCAACTGGCCGACCTACATCTTTGTCGATCAACAACAGAATGTCTACGTGTCAGACGGCGGCAATGGTCGTGTAATGAAATGGAATAAAGGTGCAAAAGAAGGAATTGTCGTCGCTGGGGGTCAAGGCCCAGGGAATGCTCTGACACAATTGCATTATCCTAGGGGGCTGTTCGTCGACACATTGGGTACCATCTATGTGACAGACATGTTGAATTATCGAGTGATGCGTTGGCCTAAAGGAGCGAAACAAGGCACTATCATTGTGGGTGGAAACGGTAAAGGAGCAGGAGCAAATCAGTTCAACGATCCTTTAGATTTGTCCTTCGATCGACATGGCAATCTCTATGTCGTCGAGTGGGGGAATGCTCGTGTTCAACGTTTTTCAATCAAATAGACTCATCGTGATAGATTTTTTTTTCTTTCCTTTCTTTTCAAATAAATCACGTTGAATTGATGAAATGAATGTCTATTCTATTCGCGCGCGCACGACCAGGAACCATCCTGGTGGAGCTGTGGCGAGCGTAACGCTAATGCACGCACAGGACAGACTCATGTCATTCATACCGTCCCCGCGAGAGTTATGTCAATGAGTCTGAATAAGCCTGGTCGTGTGCCACGGACACCAAGACAGTTCCTGGCCGGATTTTCAGGGACTACCCAAAAGTCCTTCATAAAAGACGAAACCCTAACCCCCAATGGACAGAACTCACCCTATTCTCATCTCAAAAAAAAAAAAAAGAAAACTACTCACTACGTTCGATGATGAAGACGACACGATGATATTGAAGACTAAAACGAAAAGAAAAAAAAATTTAATCAATCTTATATAATGAAAAGAACAAGATGACTTACTCCACTGTTATCTTTTTCTTCGATGTTCAATTCCTAAAATAAAAAAAAAACAATATATAAAAAAGATCATAGGAGGACTTACCACCTCCATATAATACAAATGACAAAGAAAAACAATTAAAACTAATACCTACATTTTATTTTATTGTTTGGTTCGCCATTGAATTGTTTCATATTGTTTGGTTGAAATCAATCTAAAACACAAAAGAAAAGAATTAGTTTATGATTCAATAAATTGAATGATTTTACATAGAAAATCATTCATGTTTATACCCCTTAACAATCGTTTTTTTTTTCTTGAGGGAGAAAATATTTACTGTTTTTCTCTCGTCGGAAAATAATTCGAAGTCGATTTCAATTAAACTATAATCAAGGCACATTCGGTGATATGAAGTGAACCAAAGTTGGCGCTATCCAAGCTGGAGTCCAAAATCCATATTTTACCCTTTTAACCATATAACACAGAAAATCATCGATGCACACCAATAATGTATATAATTGTTAAACAAGTCTTTATTAATTAAGATGAATACTAATTAAGATGAGTACTAATTAATTGATAATGACTTAACAGTGGCATACTGTTTCTTTTGAGATGTACACAGGAAACGAGAGAAATATATAGGTTAAGATAAACTGTGAAGTCGATTCTGATTGGTCGATTTTTTCTATATGAAGTGAACCACAGTTCTTTGGCTAGCGTGTTTGGATAACTTCATATGACCGGCACATCCATACATTGAGATAAATTCAATCACAAATATCTCAATGTATGGATGTCGATATAGTTTAATTGATATAAACATTAATTATGAAATGTTATCATTGATCATCAATGATAACACGAACGTTGACTTATGGACGAGAAAAGGAAAAAAGACAATTCGTCTCTTGACCTATTTCTTTTTTCTTTTCTCTGTCTTATATGCTCTGCTGTCTTGTCTGATCACAGCACGAGAAAGAAAGAAAGAATGACAAATATGACAGTTTATTCATTTTCATAACGATTGTCAAGACAAATAATTCTGATGGGCCCAAAAAAAATTTTTAACGTAAGTCAACATTTTGAATATGAAAACTATTTGTCTTCATTTAAGATTTATAATGATATTAAGATATGTTTTTTCAAAGATGCACATCTCACTCAATTAAATAGTAAACGATCTCATGATTTTATGTTATTATTTATCTCAATGACTCATTGATCTTCATTTAAAAGTGTTATATATTTAAAAATAACAAATATAAATCAAAGAAACATCATCATCATCGTTATGATATTGAAGATACTTATTATTAGGAACACATGGAACTGTTCTTTTTTTCTGTTTCAAATCTCTAACAATTGAATTCACTAGTATATATTATTATTGGTAATATAGATCAGAAAGTGATGTCATTTTTAATTTTTCTAATTTTGATGAACATGTTCAAGTAATTGCTCAATTTGTCACGAAATTTTTTTAAAAATACTCTATTGAACGAATAGGCAGTTGTAATTTATTAATTCTTCGTCGTACACTTTATCCATTGTCCGTAGTATGAAGAAATAAACACTTAGGGCATACCAAAAGTAGTGGCAGTGACACTTTAATACCCTATAGTAGGCTTTAAGAAACTTTCTTTCTATGTAGTATGATAGAGAAAAAAAAATGCTCTATCTTGCTATGCTATTTGATCATACTCCAACTAATATAACGGTAAAAAAATTTTCGATAATACTTTTTTTTTAACATTTGTGCTCGTTGTACCAGATCACAACGTGTGAAACAAGTTAGTTTTCAATCCCTTAATACGTCGTATGAACAACCAAAATATATCATAAGATGGAGCGTGAAAAGCTCTACAATTTACATAAGGTCACTTATTTTATAGCTGCACTTTTTTGTTTTAAAAATGGACAAAGTTTTGAGGGATCAAATTTTGGGTATTACGAAAATTGGTCACATAAAATTTTCTTTTTTCTGAAAACAAATACAATAGTCTTTACTTTGTAGATTGTAGAGCTTTTCACGCTGCATCTTGTGATATATTTTTTTCTTTTAGTAAAGCATATCAACTGATAAAACAAAGAAACAATAAAAACTGAATTTGTTGTGTATCAAAAACATTATCTTTTACCCACGGTCGAAATTTGATTGCTCAAAATTTTGTCCATTTTTAAAACAAAAAAGTGCAGCTATAAAATAAGTGACCTTATGTAAATTGTAGAGGTTTTTACGCTCCATCTTATGGTATATCTTGGTTGTTCATACAACTAATAAGGAATCGAAAACTGCAACGCAAAACTTACTACCAGCACAAATGCTAACGAAAAAAGTCTTATCGAAAATTTTTTTATCACTATATTAGTTGGAGTATGATCAAATAGCATAGAAAGATAGAGCATTTTTTTCTCTATCAGACTACATAGAAAGAAAGTTTCTTAAAGCCTACTATAGGGTATTAAAGTGTCACTGCCACTACTTTTGGTATGCTCTAAGTAGATTTTATTCGTAAAAAAAAAAAGTATTATTTATTTTTTTCAGTGGCAGATCTATGGAATATTGTCGAAACGCATGAGTTCATTTTGGTTTATAAGAATTAAGACTATCAATTATTGCACGAATACTTTCATCTATGATTAAAACTCATTCAGATCTTACTAAAGATACATTGATTTATGTAAACAAACATGGACTGTTGATATATTTGTCATAGCAATAAATAACTTGGTTTAACATTTAACAAAAAAATTTGATTTTCCTGATTACTTATTGTATTTGATCGATAAGCTCTTATATTGCTTGTAACAGCACTTCGTCAACCATTGTCAACTGAACAAATATATTGATTTACTCTATGAACGTTGGTATAATGTTGAAGGAAAAGTTTTTTCAATGAATATTTTATTTTTATTAATTAGACATACATTAAATTTACTTGAAATATTTTAATATGATATTCAATGTTCTGGTGAATTGATTTTTCTTAATTTATTATAACTTCATGTAAGATTTAAAACTATAGGTGTTCTCTAGAAAGTGTCGATAGTTTTGTTGTATGGTAGAATAAAGTGATGGCAGAAAAACTGAACAAAGAATTTTTAATCAAAATGATTGATTCTTTCTTTAATTATTCAGAAGCTATCAGAAAAAAATTATTTTAACTAGTTTTTGCCAATACTCCAATCTATGGACAGAAAACTGTTAGTAGACTTCTGCAGGATTAAAATGTGAATTAATACAAGATATTAATCACAATACATTTCAGTAAGTGTGAAGGAAAACTAATAGGCAACTATTATACTAATGTATTGTCCATTTCAGAGATAGATGGCCGTGGGCATTTGTTGATTAACTTTTGAAAGGAACAAGATAGAGAGCTGCGGTTTTCACCTTTGGAAAGAGGCTGATTCAGCGCATCGATTCATATAAAATTGTTAAGGTTTGTCTCAAAAATAGGTAGTGATTCATTCTCATCTTGTAAGAGTAGACTATTGCTCTATGAAGGTAGAGCAAATCTTAAACGTTGAGGAGTGTGCTAGAATCGTCAGCTCAAGAGCTACAAATCTGTATATAAGGCTTGGTTCGCAGCTTTACTGGTTTGGGAGTTCTAGGTACTATATTCGACAATTCCCAGTCCACTTTACCAGCAATTTCTGTAGAAAAATCGAGTTTTTTTCAGTTTTTTTCGTTTTTCTTGGAAAATTAAGACCTGATTTTGAAGCATTTCTTTGTTCAACTATTGCAAAAGGTTGCAAAAGTTCAAGGTAAAAGGCATTGTCTTATATGGTTCAATGCATTTTCATCTGCTCTTTCCAACAGTGAAAACCACAGGTCTCTATCTCGTTCTTATCAAAAGTTATTCAAAAAATGCCCACGGCCATCTATCTCTGAAATGGACAATACTTTAAGGTTTGTTTTAGATTATGTTTCACAATATAAAACCATCAAAATTATCGTCACTCAATAGAGAAGAACTATGTACTGGAAATATTTTATGATTGTTGATGAGTATAATTTTCTATGATCATATAAATGTTATAGTATGAATTGGAATAGGTATTAGAAACTAACAATTTATCCTGATCTACAAAAAATGTTTTCTCCTTCAGTCTGTATAGTTTCAAATGTATTGCATGTCTTCATTTTGTATAAAAATATGTATCTAAATGATAACTGAACACTAACAAGGAAACTTTTCAGAAAAAATCTATAAGAATTCATCTTCATGAATTTTTAGAGGCCAATTATAATTGTTTTACTGAATTTTCGATGTACAAGTTTTATCTAACGATAGGTCTATTGATTCACAGAATATTCTGAAAATTTCAGTCGAAAACAAATGTTATTTTATCGATATTTTCAGTAAAACAATATGACGAATCTCAATTCTAGTGTTTCCTCCAATTAAACCTATTTCTAACAACACCAATATTTCTCTCCTGATTGCATATGTAAACGATACGTCCGATGATGTGAGGAAAGCAAAAAAGCATAATTTTATGTGAATTAGGACTTTTCTATCAAAAATCATCACACTATTATTCCTGTGAATTTTTTCTATTGAACGCATTTAGAAATATATATTTTTTTCTACTTGTTTAGCCTGTGCTTAATGCAAATTCATTTTTCAATAACATGTAGAATTCACAAGTAAGATATAAACAAATAATAAAAATAAGAAGAGAGGAAAAAGAACTGAACATTATTTTTAAAAATCTATTATTCTAATATTCTATTTCATAGGATTTATTTATTCAAACAATATAGCACAATAAGAAACAATAAATATACTTTTAAGATCCATCAATTAGTATTATCATTAATAGCAAATCTAAATCTGAGTACAAGAAATTCAAACAATAATATCAACAGCAAACATGTTCCTTTATAACATCATCAACCAATGGACTTTCAATATCAGCTGAACTTCGTTTTTTACAAAGTAAGCTGATCTAAACAATCAGATCGGTATGAATCATATATTCCTTTCAATCATTCGAATATCAAATCTATATTAGGCTATGTATATTCATTAGTTATTCGTCAAACACGGACACAGATTAACTTTTGATTCGTCGTTGGTCATTAAAGTGATCATTTGTAAATAGAACGATTGCTGGAAATAAATGAAATATATCTTATAGTATACATCATAAACAATAAATTGATAAGAAAATATTTTATTTTGTGTTGTTCCAACTTCGAAAAAGATGAATTACAAAATCAATAAGCTTGAAAAAGAATAGCATTCGAAAGTTTCACAAAAGCTAAGATGTTCTCGAGCTCTGTACAACATTGTTTTTGCCGAATTAAATCAGATTTATGGAAGATTTCATAAAGAATTTTTGTCAAGTCGACTTTTTTTTTATTCTAATGGTTATTAAAGTGATCATACTAGAGTGTGCCTGATCGATTCATCCGTGCTATCGATATATCAGAGACACTAATATTCTATTGTAATTCCTTAGTCTACTTCTCATATTCTTTTCGATTTATTATCTCTTACATTCTGTACAAAATATATACGATGAATAATAGGAAATAGAAATAAATCTATGATAAATTACAATATTAAGCAATTAGTTAATTTTGTTTTGATTACATAAGATGACACCAAAGTCGTCGGTATGAGTCAAACAACATAACCACTCACGAGAAAAATTCTCCAACCAATTGTTTAATTTGAAGTCCGAACTGTATATCGAATCCTTAGCTTATTGTTACTGAGATACTGAATTTTGACGGCTTTTTTTTCTAAGTCCATACCCTGATTCCTCTCAAGAACACTAGGAGAATTCGTTTCGAATTTTGACTTAAAATTTTCCATAGAAACAGGTCTTAATAAGAATAGTTTATTGTACTATTTTCAAGTCTCTTGATTTGCTTGTTTTTCGAAATAAGAACATCACATCGGCCAGTAGATATGGATTGTGTGAAAGGCAAGCTTTTATCATAGCTGTATCTTCGTGTAGAAACATTTGAAACTTTCAAAAATAAACTTTTTTTCGATGAGTACAGTCTCTATGGAAAGTTTCAAGTCAAAATTCAAAAAATGAGTTTTTCTAGTGTCTTTGAGAGGGCATTAGCAAAAGACAAATACCGTAAAAGTGCACTATCTCGACAACAATAAGCTAAGAACTCAAAAGTTCTTTTTTAGTTTATTGATAGTTTATTAAGGTCTATATAAAGTACATAGTAGTCTTGAATCAAAAGCGATTAATCGATCGGAAAACTTTTTTCGTTAGTCATGATGACTCTAATTTGTAAAGAGTCATCTTTTGATGCCTTTTTATAAATTCTACCTGTATCAGAAAAGTCACTTCTTAACATTAGTGGCAGTTAAAAGTCGAGAAGAAGAATAAATAGAGATTCATCAAAACATCTACCATTATAAACAATCAGTAAGAACACATTAAGTAAAAAATAAAAATGAATCGAAGTGAGAGAATATGAAATTTTTTATTGTTATTGTCTTTGTTTATGATTCACATAATAATTATTGATCAATAATGAATGAAATATCATCTCGATGAATTTTGTTGATATAATAGCAATATCAAGAGAACGAGTCAGAGTCAATAAAATAGATATTTTTTTGTTGTTTTTAAAGAAGTTTTTCAATATGGATTATGAAATTTATTTGAAGAATGTAAATTTTATCCTCAATATCATGATAGAGAATTACTTTTAACAACACAATTATACAGTGGATTTTTTAGACATGATTTATTACAAAAAAACAAGTTTTAATCGTAGCATTTCGAGTTATACTTGAAGAATTAACAAAATTCAATCTATGTAAAACAAGATGAGATATTTCCTACATTAAATAAAGTTATTTTTTAAGAAATACCACATAGGGTGGGGTGTGGGTGTGGGGTGTGGGTGTGGGTGTGGGTGTGTGAGTGTGTGGGTGGGTGTAGGTGTAGACTAGGAAAAGAACAACACCCACACCCATACCCATACCCATCCACACCCCACACCCACCCACACCCCACACCTACCTACCCACACCCCACACCCACCCACACCCCACACCTACCTACCCACACCCACACTCCACACACCTGCACCCACACCCACACCCCACGCCCACACCCTCACCCACACTCTACCTACACCCATACCCACACCCACACCCTCACCCACGCCCACGCCCACCCACACCCTACCTACACCCATACCCACACCCTCACCCACACCCTGCTTTTGTTTATCATTGAAACACTTCCGAGTGTTGCGTATAAGAAGAGAATTTTGAAAAATGTTGCTGTAGAAGGCAATATCGGGCCGCTTCACCTGTAATGGAAGGTATAGGATTGAATAAATTTATGTTGATAACGCAAGCAAATACAAATTTTTTTTTACATAGAGAGCGACGCAGAAAACTTAACTAAGAAGAAAGGGTTAAAGCTGATAAGAACGACACTTCATATTGATAATATAAGGACGTTACAAATAAAAAGGCATTCTGGCGAAAGAACTACATAACTCTTTTTATGCAGCTGAATCTTTATCACAGGTAACCGTACCATGGAGTCTCATTCTTCAGAAATGTCGATGACATCGTGCGTCGCGTCGATCGCCGCTGTCGATAATCAAACCAACAAAGCACAGATATCTTGTCTCCTAGAAGGTCATACTGCGCAAAAAACAAACAATCACAATTTATCAGATCCCAGGCGACCTTGGTTCACCGAGAATTTCATTGTCATCTGGGTAGATTCAAGCATCGATGAATCCAATGGTGGGGTTCAAAATCAAATCAATCGTCTCTTAAATATCTTCACTTCAATTCAAGTGTTCACCGATGCTGATCAATGTGTTGATTTTGTTCTTCATGTTGAAGAAAAAAAGGTTTTCTTGATTGTAACGGGTGACCTCATCCAAGAAGTCGTTCCTCTAGTGCAAAATTTGAGGCAACTGCACTCCATCTACGTGTTTTGTGAGTGTAACACGAAATATGAGCAATGGATCAGTATATGCAAGAAAGTGAAAGGAATTTTCACGGATATCGAACATATCGGTCATGCACTCAGGCATGATATCCGGTATTCTAATAGTTTCATGATACCGATCAGTATTATCACACCAACATCTGTCAGTGGTTTGAATGAACTTGACCAATCTTTCATGTACTCACAGTTACTACAAGAGATTCTCCTCAAGATGCCACATGATGATAAGGCAAAAAAGGAATTCGTTGAGTTCTGCCGTGTTTCTTATGCTAAGAACGACAATGAATTACGAAAATTAGATGAATTTGAACAACAGTATGAGTGTTCATCATCTATTTGGTGGTACACTCGTGAATATTTTACATATACCATGCTTAACCAAGCTCTAAGAACCCAAGATACTGAACTTATTCTAAAGATGGGCTTTTTCTTGCATGATCTTCATTGTCAAATCAAACAATTGCACTCGGAAGCGAATAACGACAATCCAATGACTGTCTTTCGAGGGCAAGGTATATCGCAAGCTGAATTTGAGAAGTTGAAAAACAGCAAAGGTGGCCTTCTATCGTTCAATAATTTCCTGTCTACGAGTAAAAACTACCAAGTTTCATATCTATATGCGAACAGTGCACGAGAGAATCATGATCTAGTTGGCATTGTCTTTGAAATGGATGTGGATCCCTCGATCGGTTCCACTCCCTTCACCGTTGTGGACAACATCAGCTACTTTAAAGAAGCAGAGAAAGAAGTTTTATTCTCAATGCAGACGGTCTTTCGTATAAACGATATTGAAGAAATCGAAGATCGACTATGGTATGTACGTCTAACATTGACAAGTGACAATGATCAACAATTAGCATCTCTTACCGAATGTATAAGGCGACAGATTGAAGGACCAACGGAGACGTACCGGTTGGGTAGATTAATGACAAAGATGGGAAAGTTCGACAAGGCAGACAAAATCTATACTGCACTATCTGCAACAGCTTCTGAGAACGATCAAATGGAAAACTTTTATCACCACTCTCAGTTAGGATGTACAAAATTAGTGAAAGGTGACCTCACTAGCGCACTTTCAATCCTTGAGAAAACTCTTGAAACAATTCGTGTATCCCTTCCAACCGATCATCCATTGCTAGCTCCAGTTTACAGTAATATCGGTACAGTGCGTACTCTAATGGGAGTGTACGTGGAAGCACTTTCATACTTTAACAAGACACTAGAGATACAACAGAAATCACTATCACTTGATCCTTTAGATCTCGCTTCCACATATAGCAATATTGGTTCGGTATATTTCGCTATGGGAGCGCATTTCAAAGCACTTTCATTCTACGAAAAGACCATTGAAATCCAGCAGAAGTCACTTCCGTTGAAACATCCATCACTGGCTACGACTTGTAACAAAATTGGTTTGGTGCATAATTTAATAGGAGAACACTCAAAAGCTCTGTCTTATTATGAAAAGGCTTTAGAAATACAGCAAAAATCTCTTCCATGCAACCATCCAGGATTTGCTACCACCTACAACAATATCGGTTCGTTGTATGAATCGATGGGAAAATACTCAGAAGCACTTACACACTATGAGAAAACGCTTGAAATACAACAAGAATCACTTCCATCTAATCATCCAGATCTTGCTATAGTCTACAACAATATTGGCTTGGTGCATTATTCGATGGAAGAGTATTTGAAAGCGCTATCTGTCTATCAGAAAGCGCTTGAAATACAACAAAAATCGCTTCCGTCGAATCATCCAGATATGGCTATCACCAATACCAATATAGGTTCGGTGTATTACTCAATGAGAGAGTATTTGAAAGCATTGTCATACCATGAGAAGGCACTTGAAATTCAAGAAGAAACATTCCCATCTAGAGGTGTAAGCCATCCAGCCGAGTCGCCGCCGCCGCCGATTTTCTTCGAAAACCAGCCGCCGCCGCCGCCCCTAAATCATAGGTTATTTTAAAAATTTCTCAGCCGCCGCGGCCATCAAAGAATCAAAATCAGCCGCTGCCACTAAAAGAAATTTTTAATGACACAAGCCGCCGCCGCTGGCATTTATACATATGCGATCCAAAAATTTTTACGTTATCTTCATCAGTCGACTTTGTAACCAATCATGTATGTTGTGCATACAGTGATAAGCAAGCAGGGTTGCCAGATCGTCCGAATTAGTCGGAATTTTCCGAATTTCCTAAGTTTTTCCGACTGCCTTCCGACTTTCCGAATTTATCCGAATTCTTGAATTTTTTCCGATTCTTTCCGAAGCGTAGTATTTTTTTAAAATTTCCATTCCATTATAATTTTCCATATAACTTTTGATAGATTTCATATGGCGCTACCTTTATTTTCTTATAATCGTTGGATAATTGATTTTATTCTTACAAATAAGAAGAGAAGGGAGAGAAGAGAAGATTTAATATAATAATTTTTTCTTCAAATCTCATCTCGTCTAAGATTTGTTAGAATAGCTTCAATCAATGTTTAGTTTTCAAAGAAGTCATATAAATAAATAATATCTCTAAAACCTTAATCTAAATGTAAACAAATATGTTGTTTTACATTTCCATAGATATATTTCAGAATAAACTGAACGTTATTATGGATGATAAATCAGATGATTCGTCTATTAGTATGACCGTGAGTGTAGAAGAACAAGAATTTATTCAACCAACAACAATTTCAAATTCCAAAAAAAAAGAGAAAAGAAAGGTGTTTTTAAAAAGGATTGGGCATTAGATAAAGAATTTTCATCTTGGTTACAGGCAGTGAAAGCGTAAAAACGACTTTCCGAATTTTTTCCGAATTAGCCAGATATTTTTCCGAATTTTTCCGAATTCAAGCAAAAAAATTCCGATTTCTAAGATTTTGATCTGGCAACCCTGTAAGCAAGAGAAATTCTATGCTAGAAGTAAAATGACAAAGAACTGTTACTGATCTAGATATTCTTTTAGTCATCAATATTCCTAGTAACTTTTTACTTATTGATAATATCAATGTTGTGATTTATCTATTTTTCTTCAATAGTAGTTTTTATATATTGATATCATTGGCGTTGTTATTTATCCGTTATAATTATAGCAGTGGTTCTGTTAATCATAGATCAACATGCCATGTTAGAGGCTTATTAGAGCAGCTCCTTTGGTGCTGAAATGTGGAACTCACGTATATTCTTCAGCCTTGTTATCTTAACATGTCATCCGTAAACTAAAAAAATTTCTTGTCGACTACAGTTGTTTTCATAAATAATCGCTGACAAGAACAATAAATTTATCATTTATTTCTACATTTAAAACTGAAACTGTCTATTTTCGTTTGAGTGTGCCCGATTTTATTTATTATTGTTACTATATAATCGATAATAATCATTTTTTTTTTTTGTATTTTTTTTTGGAATTATTTTTTCTTGTCATGAATTATTTGATGAAAACGATTATTAGAACAATGTAGTTTATATACATCAGTCACTTTTATTATACTATTATATATTTCAATTACTTCATAAATGCTAATATTGTTTACTGCTGATACTGAGAAACATATCGAATCATGCTCCTCGTATTGAATATCC
>CAJNOP010002823.1:0-15593 GCA_905250075.1 Rotaria sp. Silwood1
TACCTTGAATAAGAAAAGAAAGTGCGCACAGTACACTATGAATTTTACAAATACACTATGTCCTACACAAAGCTATTCTTTTCTTTGCGTAACAAATGTCCATTTGCGCTTTTAACTCATTGACAGTAGCACTTTCGAATTTTAAACAACTTTTCATGTTTGGTATATATGAATATTGAAGAAAACGACATTAAATATTGTTTTTTGTTTTTTGAGTAGTTGTTTTGAAATTGTTGAACATTAAATAAGTATATACGAGTAAGAGTTTTGCGATTATCGTTACGCGAGTCTTTTTTTTACTTTTTCTCTATGAATATGTATTATACATAGTTCATTTCATCTAGCTTTATTTATATAACCTTGAAATGAAAAAAATTCAAACAGAATATTAAATTGATTTTATTCAATATTCCTTTTGTTTTCTAGATCGTGCGCACGCTGTACACTTTGTCGAAAATTTCAGAGTGCGCGAAAAATTATAATGTAAAACAGAGTGCGGATTGCTCACTCTACTGGAAATTCTCATTAGAAACACTGATGATGTTATTGTTGTTCATAAGGATATATCTGCTTGAGTTTAATCGAACATCGAGCACGGAATATCATTTAGTTATTTTACCTAATGGAGAAAAACTTCAAACAAACTAATGTTTCGATTTGTGGATGCAATCTATTCCTTCCAGTTGGAGCTAAGGTACATACACCATTGTTTGAGGAACTTTATATCCAATCGCATAATAGTCCTATAATGTTCGTTAGTTTCATAGAATTTGTTTATGCTTCCAATTATCAATTTCTTCATTAAACAAGATAAATTTATTTTCAATATTAGAAAAACGGTTTTTTTGATTAAAAAATTCAACGACAGAGGTCACTACATCTAAAGCTATAAAATGAATGTCTTGCCGTATTTTTATTCTGATGACTACTGGGAAGAATCCATGTACTGACTTAATAAAAAAAATTTTCTATTTTGTAATAAGAAAAAGAAATCTAAATCTGTTTTAGAACGGCACGGGTATCAACAATGAACAATAACGCCACATTTCCATCAGTTTCCTTCCATCGAAAGACATTCGGACAAAATATTCTAATAAATGATAATGCATTTAAAGCCACTCGACATACATCATTTGATAATGGTTATTTCTATTTCTATTTCAATTTAATCATTTTACTTTTGTTTTCAGATATTACATTTACAAATAAACGAATTAATATAAATGAACGTATTTATATGAAAATTATTGATATTGATCAAACTGGTCAATGGTTAGGTTCATTGGCTATTGATAATAAAAGAAATGAATTAATCTATAAAATTTTCAAATCACTATTTTAGGTTTTACTCAATTTGATCGAGATTCTATTCAACGTCATCAGTTATGTAAATCCGTATTAGCAAATCTTTGTCAAAAGACCGGAATATCTTATGTCGACGTACGCACATCAAGTCGCTGTTTTGCGTCGCGATGATCTCAAGAACGGAAAGTCAGAACACTTTCGTTGAAACGTGAAGTAAAAGAATCGAGACCGAACCCGCGAAATCTTTTATCAGATCATCGAAAAGACCCCGAGTTCTCTTAGAAACTGGGTTCCGAAAAGACAATTTTGAAGAATTTTAGCTTAGAGATAATTAAAACGAACAGCGAAAGAGAAGTTAGGCGCCATTTTTTTTTCTCTTAGAATATAAGACAGCTGTGCTACAGCTGATTATAGATAATGAATCATTGAGATAATTAATCGATAAATAAACAGCAGTTTCTAGAAGTCTGTCGATACGCTTTGTTAGAGTTTCTGTAGTGATGAATTTTATAATGGATGACTTTCATGTCGGATCTAGATTAAGTCAGCTGATCAATAAAAATGTTTGTTTTATCGATTATCCCTAACTTAGAAACGTCTTCAATTATCTTTAAATGTTGACGCAGAATGTGAGAACGAATTCCGATGATATTTAGAGCGACTATTGAATTTCGATTCGAAATTCGTTTTTTCGAAAATTCGAGAGATTCGTGCTTCGCACCGCATTTCGTATTCGAGTCGAAACTCGAATACCATCTAGTCTTTCATTAAGTTTGACTTAATTGAGTTACGAATAATTTACAAATAAGAATAAGTATTCTAAAATTCTCATTTATTTCAAATAGGACATTGGTGATCAACTTAGATCAATGGCATCAACAATTGATGAATACAAAGCTATTGGTTTATCATTAATAAATGTTGCTCAACGATATATTGATACTGATCTTATTCAAAATGAGATCAATTCTATTGGTAAATAGTTTATATATATATATCAAATAAAATATCTTCTATTTATGTTTTATTTAGATAATACGTGGTCTGAATATGTTGAATATATTTTTGATACACTTGATTATATTCAATTACATCAAGAAGATTTACATGAATTTTATCAATTAGCTAATAATTTATTAGTTTTACTTAATGAAAAACAGATACAATTGGAAACAATTAAAGATGATGAATTGAAAAATTTTCGTGATGAAATTGAAAATCTTAATGAACAAATTGAATTATTATATCAGAAAGGTGAACTTTTATTACAAATTTCAGCTACTGATTCAAATGATAATCAAGTTGCACGTTTATTAGAAACAATTAATCGAAATTATGATAATTTAACTATCAAACTGAAAGTTACCTTGAATAAAATGAATGACATACATCAATCAACTACAACAACAGTAACGGCAACAACAGATAATGTATGAATAATAGAATAAAAACAACCGAAAAAAAAACAAACAAACATCATTTAATTTCTTTAGATTCCATCAATATCATCACATCAAATCATCGATGAAATTCATCATCATATGAATGAAATAGATTTAGCTATGAATGAATTATCGGAATTATTAGTTTCAGCAACAGATGATGCAATATCAGCTCAACCAATTAAATTAAGTGAACAATTACTTGATAGTGCTGTTGTTCACAATGAATTAGATAAACGAAAAGATGCTCTTGAACAATTATCTTCAAATATACAAACATTTAAACAAATGGTAACGAATACAGAAGATATGGATTCAGTCACAGGTGAGATTATTTAATGTTTGTTGGTTTTTATGTCAAATAGTTTAAGAATTTTGATTAAAAAATTGGAAAAAGAATAACTTACTACCTGACTGACATTATCTTAAATTATTCCTAAATCTCTGGAATATATTGTCAAATAATCAGAAATTAACTATAATACTTCAAGTTAGAGAATATTTTCTCTAGAGAAAAATTTCAATTTGTTCTATTTTCGCAAAATTATCAATTTCTGAAATTCAATATTTCGG
Organism: Rotaria sp. Silwood1; assembly: GCA_905250075.1. Taxonomy (NCBI): domain Eukaryota; kingdom Metazoa; phylum Rotifera; class Eurotatoria; order Philodinida; family Philodinidae; genus Rotaria; species Rotaria sp. Silwood1. The sequence continues at coordinate 3,321 of CAJNOP010002823.1, forward strand.
AGATGTAGTGAAATGTTCCATTTTGACTAGTCCATAATTCACTGTATTTACTATAAAGAAAGTATGTCTTTTTAATCTTTAATAACAGAATTGAAATATTTCAAACTTATTGATTTTAAACTAAATAAAAGTGTTGTCGTGCTACAAATAAAAAAAGGATGTCTATCCTTAATAAGCAATCGGAGAATGATTCAATGAACCGTTTGATTTCATTAGAGATTGAGAGAATATTCCTATCTTAGTCAGCATATTATTGGACAGGTGATTACGACAACTTGTATCTATTTTTGCTTCTAGCTTTTTAATCTGATAAATACTATCTACTAAAGATATTTTTTCTCATTGAAATAAAAACGATTAGAACGCATGTTTATCTCTACTAGTAAGGATAAAATCTACAATAGTATCATAAACCTGAATAATGTAGAATTTGATTTCATCGCTGGAATCTGTCTTCTACATAATCATAATACTATAAAACATGATTGATCATTGTCATCAATAAAAAGAAAAAGAAAAGAAACTGAATAAAAAATAAATTATGCATAGTGCCGTTTTCCTCTACCTATAAGAAAATAGAAAAAAAGTCATTCTCTACAACAGCTCTACTATTTTTTTAATTTTTAGTTCTGGATGAAAAACTTGCTCTATTAAATCAACATTTGTTAATAATGAAACAAACAAATGATTTACGTCAAGAAAATCTTCTATTAACTCAAGTATGTGCTAATAAATTTTGGTCAGAATATAATGAACTTTCAACTATTCTTAATAATATTGCTCAACAATTATCACAAATTCGTCCACGTTCAACATCACGTCATTATCTTGAAAATGAACAAGAAAAATATAATCAATTAGTAAAAGATTTTTCAAATAATGAAATTAAATATCAAGAAATTCTTCAAACATATAGTGTACAATTATTAACATTAATATCAGATAATCAACAAGAAACAGATGATATTCATCGTTATCTATATGAATTAGAACAACAATGGAATCGTATACAAACAGATTTAAATACATGTCAACAAGAATTAACACAATCATTGATTAAATCTGATGAATTAAATGCTAAATTAGAAAATGTATCAACATGGTTTGATGATAAATCATCATTTACAACAAATAATGAATTAGAACATATTCGAACATTTAAAGAACATTTAGATAATAAATATATTGATATTATTAATTTAAAACAAGATTATACTGATATTGAAGAACCAAATGAATATGTTGTAGAAGAAAAACCAAATCTTGTTGAAGAACAATTCGTAGAAATTGATTCTAAATGGTCTCACTTAAAAGATAAAATACAAGAGCAGTAAGTCAAAAAATTCTATTCATTGACGGCTACATAAAATCTATGACATTATTTGTTTTTCGATGTATTCGAACTACCAAGAAAATATTTTTTCATATTCTAACTCATAACACAATTTTCTTTAGTGTGCATCTGAGATTAAATTAGAATAGTTCATCGGATCCTATTCATGATGATAATAGATGTTTAGGAAATTAGTTTATGTGGGTGAAAACTTTGAATTTTTCGAAAATCGAAATTTACTATAGCCTTACTGGACGAACTCTACGAGTAGGATAACCTTTATCAAGAACATCTGAAAGAAAACTGAAAAATCTTTTACAAAGAGTATTATCGGCAGTATTTAAATCAGTAAAAAAAGAATTCGAAAAACATCATATGACTTGTAGTTTAATTTAAAAAAAAATAAAGTTCAACACAATGTTTATTTCTTTTAGGAAAACTCTTATTTATGAAACTGCTCTTCGTCAGAATCGTATTGGTGATGTTATTGCTGATATAAATCAATCGTTAGATGCTTGTACAATAAAACTATCTGTTTTAACTGATAATTCTTCTGATATTAATCTTACTGATATAAAACAGATTGAAATCTTCATTGCAAAATTTCGTATACTTTTAAATGATATTGAATTAATATCATTTGATATTGAACAATTAAGACAAAGTAATTATGAAGATAAAAATACTGTTTTATTAATAAATAATCGTTGGGAAGAATTACTTAAACAAGCAAATGAAAAATATAATTTATTAGAAAATAAATTACATGATATGAAATTTAAACAAAAATTATTTGATCAAATTTATCATGAACTTAATTTAATTGATAAACAAGTTCATGAAAGTACAATACATACAAAATTTTCTTTAATTATCGAACGTTTAGAATATATTGAAGAACAAATCAATAAACAATTTATTGATGATAATAATGAACAAATCAAAGATTTAAAAAGTAAATAATAACAAAAAAAAAAGAATCAATTTCTTTATTTTGTTTTTTTTTAAGAACATTTAATCGATATTAAACAACGAACATTAACAAAGGGTCAAGAACTTCTTGAATTAACACATTTTATTGAACTTTTTCATGCATCATTAAAAACATTCACTGATTATTTAACTGAAAGTGAACGTTATTTAAATACACAAAAACCAGTTCAACGTCGTTTTGCTTTATTTCAAGCATTATTAAAACAAGTTGATGAACATAAAGCATTTCAAAATCAATTAGAAATATATAAACAACATTTTATTGATTTAGATAAATTAGCAATACATTTAAAATATGTTTTACCTAAAAATGATTCTATTTATATAAGAAATTCTTTAACATCAGTTCAAACACGATGGCAAAATATTCTTACACGTACAAATGAAAGAATGAAAGAATTAGAAAAAGCTGTTCAAGCAGCACAAAAAGTAATTGATTAATTTGAAACCAATAAGTGATTACTTTTCTATTTTTTGCTATTTTATTATTCTTAAATAGATGATTCGACCGGTCGTAGCAGATATTGATAGAATTAAAAGTGAAGTGAATCGACAAACATCTCTTTGTCAATGTTCAAAAAAATATGACGTACAACAAATAGCTGAAGGACGATATCGAGTAAATTATACGAAAACAAAAAGATGATCTTATTTTCAAATAAAATAAATATATATTATTTAGTTTGGTGAATCACAAAGTCTTCGTCTTGTTCGTATACTTCGTTCAACAGTTATGGTTCGTGTTGGTGGTGGTTGGACAGCACTTGATGAATTTCTTGTTCGACATGATCCATGTCGAGGTAATAGAAATATAATCATTTTAATTACACATTTTCATAAAGAATTATTTTTTTGAATCACTTTTTTCTGAACACAAATGATCAGACTGTAACAATATCTAGGCTTATAAGGCAGATCTTGAAATATATTTCTTTTTTATGAACATTTTTTATTCTGAAATAATTTTAAAAAAATCTATATTATATACAGGAATGCATGTTTATAGTCGATTTTTGGCGACTGTTGCTGCAGGTACCTTGATCTATTCATCTTCGTATAATTATATGTGCTTTATTTTGTTTTGCTTCTTTGTATAATCACGTACTGCTGGGTGTTTATAAAATCTGGCAGAATATTTATCACATGATTATAGGTGTTATCATAGGTGGCGGAACATTTTTGAATTTAAACGAACCACATTCACTACTTTTTATTTCTATCTCACATTTTGCATTGTGGAAAGTAATAAATTCAACATTTTCTGAAGAATATTTCTAAGTATCAAATCGTTTTTGAATCAGTACTATAGTCATTATGTAAGTGTCCCGCGATTTCCTTAGGAACACTAAGAAAACTGAATTCCGACTTGGAATTTTCCATAGAGACAGATCTTATTGAGAATAATTTATGGTAAAAGTATGCACTGCTCATATATAGTGATGGACTAAAATTTAGAGTAGTAGTATTTTTGAGTTATCGTTTGAGTAGCTGAAAGGCTTCTCGCTCAAGATTCTTCGATCGGAAAATTTCAACAGAACTGTTTTGAGGAGAAATTCTGCAAAGCCAAAATTACCCCAAAACCAGTTTTTCTGGTGTCTCTGTATAGCTCCGCTGCCTATAGGTATTTTATTGTTTAGTAATATGTTGTCAATTTTTGTTTGTGTATTTCTTCTGTTTTTTTTACATATTAATTTTTTTTTCTTTTAGCTAAAGGTCGTACTAATTACGAATTACATCCAGAAAGTTATGCTTTACGTGATGGTGTTGCTCAAACCATGACATTTTTTAAACCAAGACTTGTTACTGTTCATCAACCAACATGTCTTTTTCATCAACAACAACAATCAACTGGCTCATTAAAACAATCATCAGCTATTACACCTATTCCAGTAAATATAAATTTTATTTTTTGTATGCATCATTCTTTTTTCTATTCCTTTTTAAAGCCTGTAAAAGATAAATCTAGCCGAACACCATCAACAACATCTTTAACACAACAACAACAAAATTCATCATCAAATGGTGATTTATCCATATCAGGTGAAGATCCTTCAGTATCGCAACACATTCAAAGTAAGCAATTTATATTTAAAATTTTTTTTCAAATTCAATCCTTAATTAGGTGATTCAGAAACAAAACCATCCTTAATACCGATACCAATTCCAATGTATACACCTTCAGCATCAACATTAAGTCGAGCATCAAGTCGTGAAAGTGTTCTTTCTGAACATTCATGTACATCAACATCTTCAACACAACAACGGCGACCAAGTAAACTTCCATTGCCAATATCTCGATATAAAAAGGCAACGAATGTAACGACACCGGTCAAAAATTCCTAGAAAGACATTTTATCGCAGTTTTTATATATATTTATTCTATTTTCTTTTTATGTTCCTAGTCAAGATTTTATTCATGTTTTAAATCTCTTTTATGGGTGCTCTAAGTAGTACTCGGGTCAATTGTTTTTTTTTTCTTTCTTATATGATATAGCATTCTGTTTGGTTGTTTTTATTTAGCTAAATACTAACTAAACCCTTTCCAACAATAGAAGAATTTGAGTCTTCCAGTATGTCGAAACTTTTCAGTGGAGGAAATAATGCTCATTTAGTTTTTGAAGGTTTTTCAGCGGGGAATCGTGAGAATGAAGTTTATATTTGATGTAAATATACTGATTTAGACAAAAGTTAATTGAGAAGAGTTTTCTATTTTATTCGGCTAATTGATCTTCTATTGCAGGAAAGGGTTTACATTGGCTTTTGTTTTGATTATTTCTTTTATTCTGTTTCATTTGCTTATTGTAATGCTGTTGGATCTCGTTTTTGTTATTTTCAAAAAATTACTAACAACTAAGCTGTTAATGCAGACTTACATTTATAATGCCTACAATCTTTATCTTAATGGGAGTATTTTAATAGAATTATTCATTTAACTGAATTCATAATTTGATATATGAACAACAAAATGCAAGAAATTTCGATTTCTATTCCCTGTTTATTTGACACAGAAGTTCAAGTCACTAGATAATATAACTGTCGAGTTTCTTTTGCAGGTCATGTCTACTAGAACAATTTAGTGATCTGGTTGTCTCTAATTATTTGCTGGTGAGACAAATTCACGAGAATAAAAACAGACACTTTTGCAAATATTTGTCATTACTAGGAAATTGAGTACTTGAAATGTCGTCTTAGTTAGACGAGCTTAAATCGATTGTGTTGTATGATCTACTAATGAATAGATTATGGTCATTTTAATGAAATTTTTGCTGAAAACAAGATATTTCAGAAACATTCAAAACGAAACATATTGAGCTAACATTTTGCCTCTAGACGTGTTTGATAGCCGTTAGCTAGTCCTGAAAGGGTGTAAGTGTGGGTTTTCTCTTCGCCAACGCCAAAGATTCACATTCACAGCTTTACATATTAGCGATAGTACGTGAGTGAGCATCAAGAACCATTAAGAGAAACGAAATGGATGTAATGTTATGAACAGTTCTTATTTATTCAAACTTTTCAACTCGATAGAAGTCTAGAGACAGCAGGTTGCAAAAAGCTCTTGATGATATGCATATGCAGTCGCATTGAAAGAAAGAAAAAACAAAAGCACAACTTTGAATTTCTTCAACACTCAATTGTTTACTCTTTCTTACTTTTCATAGTCACTCACTACATAGGCAAGAACGGAAGAAAAATAATGATGATAACAATAATCAAAATACATTAGTGTACATTTCTTTCGTTCATTGTTAATATATTTTTTTAGTTGATTTCTCTTGTTTGCCATAGTTGCATATTCAAAAAACACTCAGCACAATCATAATGTGGATGTAGGTGATAGAAGAACTACATTCACCCACACCCAAAAACACGTATGTAAACGCGCGATAATGGTTCCGTGTCCACGCATGTGTTGCTATAACCTTGCATGTGTGGGTGTGGGTGTGTGTGTGTGGTGTGGGTATGCGTGTTGGTGAGGTGTGGGTGGGTAAGCGCGGGAGTCGGAATGTTGTCTTCATCCACACCCATACCCACACCCACACCCACCCACGCCCACACCCACCCACACCCACCCACACCCACACCCACTCCCACCCACACCCACACCACACCACACCCACACCCACACCCACACCACACCCACACCACACCCACACCCACACACCCACACCCACACACCCACACCCACCCCACCCACACCCACACCCCATAAATAACCGACGTACGGTTGCATTAGATAATCTATAAATTTTCGGATAGCGACGTAATAGTCGACGTTTGATATAATCAGCACAATCTGTAATGGAGAATCCATTAAAACGAACTTTGTCGTCTCTTCGGCGATCTTGTGCTTCTCCACTGTGTGTGTTTAATAATTTTTTTAACTCTGGAACTAATTCAGGATGTGTTCTATAATAAGATTTCCTACCAGATGGAACAGTTTTTATAGGAAAATCTTTTAAATCATTAATTATCTTGGCAGATTTTTCTTTTGTTTCAAATAATAACCATTTATAGCTTGGCATGATAAAAGGTTTAGATTAGTATAGTTTTGTTTATATGACTTCTTTCAGCGAAGCGTTATTGAACATATAGTGAACAAAAATACGTTTGTTGAATATTTTTTTGTTCTTTTAGTTACTTTTTTTGTCTCTAATAATGCTCTTTATGGAAAGAGAAATTTCTAAGTGTCATCATACCAATTAGTGTTACAATTGTTTATCTTAATTTTTTGAAAGGTTTGTATAAAACACATCTGTACAATGAAATGAACTACGTTCTTGTAATTTAATTTGTAAAGGCAATGTGTAATAAATCGTAGAAATGTAACACAAACAATAACAAGAAACAAATATATACAAGAAAAGGTTAAAACAAGAATGACGTTTCGTCAACAAGATACTCTCAATTTTCTTTTCACCTCTACGATTATATTTAAGCTAGTAAAGTATCTAGACATTTCATAGTCATCTACGTAGGTTTTTTTCTCTATTTTTTATTTTTCGTATTAAACGTCTGTTCCGTATTCTACATCTTAAAATTATTAAATTATCATAATTAACACGTACTATGTCTCAAGAAATAACTAAAGATCCGTTCGAATTTTGTGATTCACCATCACCAGCACCCAATGATGAATGCAATGATAATCAGATGAACAACAAACTGAATTTATTATTAGCAAAGATTGAACGAATTGATAAGAATGTTTTGAAGTTGAATCAATTAGTAGATATGTTAATATCAAAAGAAACAATAATGGAAATGACATTAAGTAGCATAAATACTGATTATATTCATACAAGAGAAATTGTTCATAAAACAGAAACATCATGCTCGAAAATATTGAATATTATTGAAGAGCGAGCATTATCATATGAACGAGCAATTGAAGATGCTGCAGAACAAATTCAAACAATTACAAAAAAGGTAATCAATGATATTGATGCATAAGGGCTAATGTAGATGAAACGAAAATTTTCAGCATTGTGAAACTTTCCCAGAGGCTTGCACTATAAGAGGATAGTGCTCTACTTGCTCGTGTACATAATATTCACTATCACACGCTCATATAAATCATGATGACAAAGATTCTTTTTTACCAGCTGACATTTTATTGCGTTTTTTTATCGTTTAGGTTTCTGATCGTAATTTTAATCAAACAGATCATATTGATGAAAATTGTACTAATTTAACAACAATGGTTGATAATGATAATATTTATCAGAACATCAACTTAAACAATGACGAATGTACTACAGTACGTGAAGAAATTTGAGAAGAAAATTACTTGATAGAATATCTTTTACTTCATTACAGGATGGAAACAATCTTTGCATAGGTACACAAAGTATCAATGATATGACTGATGGATTATTTGAATCAACTAATAAAAGAAAAACAAGCGGAGATAATCATTTATTAGATTTTGATAGTTCAATAATGCAGGTAAAGGGTGTGTGGATGGGTGTGGGTGTGGGTGTGGGTCGATGTGGGTGTGTGGGTGTGTGGGTGTGGGTGTGGGTGTGGGTTAAAGGAAACACCCACGCACACCCCACAACCAGCCACCCACCCACACCCACACCGACACCCACACCCACACCCACACCCTTATCTAAATATGAATAAAATACAAAAATATCACAGAAAAAGATTTTATACTTTCTTGCAGATCTAGTTTTCGTCATAATAAAATTGTTCGAGTCTATCAAAAAACAATATTTTCACAAATAACTCGATAGATTCTATCTAACTATTTAATTTTCCAACTAATACTTCATCGATTGAAAATTCATAAAAACGATCATTTGACTTACACAATATTTTTTGTATTTTATACATAACAAATAAAATGATCATCTATAAATGTTTCAATTGATGATCATTAATAAATTACGCCGAAAAAAAACAATAAACTAAGATTATGTAATGGTTAAGCAGGATATATTGAAAATTCATTTCTTTACATATGACATGCTGTCTAAACAAAATAGAAAATTCTTTACAAGTTATTTTTCATCGATATTTTCATGTAAAATAGCAATTGATACTTGGGTGGATGTGGGGTGTGAGTATATTTGTGACAGAAGAAAAGATACACATCCGCACCTGCATCCTCAAGATTAAATCGATATTCTAATGTGTGAGTGAATCGTAAATGAAGTTTAGAGAAAAAAAAAGTTTTTGTCTAGTTGTTTATAAGCTATCGAATGCTCGTCCGATCTGAATTGATACCTTTTTTCTTTTTCTTTTCTATCGTTGTTGAGGAAAATGATGTTGTTGTGCACAAGTTTATTTTCAATTGAAAAAGACACTGAGTATATATTAAGTAAAACACAGCGAGACAACTAGATGTTTTTTCTTTCAAAATAAAAAAAAAACAAACTTGAATAATATATTCTTTCGTCTCTTCTTGCCAATAATTGGTTGATCATTAGTATCATTCGATGATGAATCAATTCGATCTGATTCATCTATTGCTGCATTTCCATATTCTCAAATTATTTTACCATATTGTCTTACTGTTGTATAATGTTTATCTCCACATATTTTACTCATTGTTTCAGTTTTGTTATTTTCATTTTGATTTGATGATTATTGAATTTGTTTTTCAATAACATATCTTCCCGATGGTGTTGTTTCTCGTTTCATTGTTATAATTATAAAAGGTCTGTAGCTGAGAAACAGGAGAAAAGTCGATCGAAATCAACGAAGATGTTTTCAATTGGAAAAAATAAACCATTGAATATTCATTTTTTTTTTATTTAAATGTAAAGAAATCTATAAAAAAATGTATATCTTTCGACATTTATTATCTCTTAGCCTTATTAATGACTTAATTATATAGTGTAATGTTTGCATAACTAGATCATTATTAGTGAATATAATACATATCAATGTTGTTTACAGCATTTTCAACAGTCTGATAATGAATCAAAATTCTTTTTTCTCTTCATGTGAATAATCATTTCTTGTAAATTGAATCAATTGTTTTGAATTTCAATATGCTTAGTAAAGTTGAGCAAGAAAAAGCTGCCGGTATGAATATTGAATAGATGCGTGTAGGTTACCAATTGAGTGAATCAATCAAGATATTGCAAAGGTCAAATATCAAATGAAATCATGTCGCTAAAATTTCTGAAACGATTATAAAGTACTCAGTTGCATTGATATCGTTTCATAAATTGAGATTATTTATTCATACATTATCATAGAATTTCAGTGGCTACTGAAGTGAACTTATGATAAGTTACTTTTTCAAAATGATAAATATATGCAATAAAAGTTAATAATAATGATAATAGAATTAGAATTCCAATTTCAGTTGCTTTTGTAACTCGACATAATTGTCCTATAAATTCCGATAAATGGGCTGCACCGGATAATGGATTTTCACTAAACAAGAATTAAAGATTACTTTAAATAAAATTCGATTTCATTTTTAAATTTCTTACCGATAAATGTGGTACATTGGATGCTGCACAAATATTAAATGGATTATATTCATCATCACTGTTGGAGTTAAAATTAGGGTAGTTATAACTCGAGTTATAACTTTTGAATTATAACTGTTCAACTTTCCGAAGAAGGTGTTTTAACCACTACAAAGTTGGGAGTTAAAAGTCAAAAGTTATAACTCGAGTTATAACTTTTGAGTTATAACTGATCAACTTTTTGAAAAATAGTTTTAACTCCAACAGTGTTCATCATAATTTAATGGATGTTCATCAATTGGATTCTTTTCCCGTACACTTAATATTTTCTGTGTCTAAACAAAATCATAATAAAGTTTTTATTTGTTTTTTGTCCGACTTCTAAAGTAATTGAACGAAAATTATGTTTCATTTAACAAAGAATAAACTCAATTGTATCAAATAAATCAAAACAACATGAACAACGTCGATCAACAGATATGACATATCTTTGAGTGCATTAAAGATAGCTATGTTTTTTTAAAGATTTCTTTACCAGTAGACCTGAGAAATTAATTCACAATGCTTGATTAAGTGCAAATTTTAATATCATGATTTTATGTATTGATTGTAATTGTAAATGAGTAAAATCAGTAGCTAATTCACATGAACCTTTTTCATTATCTTTTGCTAAATCTTCTTTTGCCATTGACATTTGTAAATCAACAATATTTTCTTTACATATTTCAATTCATTGTTGACCTTGAAATTTTTCATTTTTTGTTAAACGATAAGCGATTTGACAACGTCCAACTAATTTTTCTCATTTAAACCCAACTGCTAGATAACATAATTTTGGTGAACGTGCATCACGCCTTAATAATTAAAATAAAAATTTAAAAATATTTATTAAATAAACCAATAATTTATATATTTGAATAAAAACATACAAGACCAGGTGGTAATTCAATTTCAGTATCACCCCAACCTTCATCTTGATTATTATTAAGATTTTCTCTATTAAAATCATTGTCATCACTTTCAATTGGTAGTTCATCATCAGCCCAATCTCAACCACTTGTTGCTGTTTCATCAATATGAAGATTTAAAGCAAATTTTGCTGTTATGTTTGATATTAAATTTGCTTTGATTCTTGTTGACTTATTGAACATGGTGATAAAATTAATTTAGGATGTAGATTTATTTCAGATAACTAAAATAAAAAAAATTTTTATTTTGAATTACTAAATTTAACACGAGATTAATATTGATTAAATATATATCTATCTATTATTTCATATCTAACATATCAATTAAACAAAGAACAAATAATAATAACTTTGTTAAAATCTCAGTCTACCGACTTATTCCTTTTTTGAAACAGAATATGAAAAGTCTTCTTAGTCTATTTTTAATTTACATTCTAATGAATATCAATCAGAGAAAATAAACTAAACTAGCTATGACATGGTGATTATTTGAAATGTCTTTTAAAAAAACATGTTACCATTCAATGTCGCAATAAACTTCGAGAATCATCATAAACTTCTCTATACAACAGTACAGAAAACTCTTTAGATAAATGATATGCCCAACCGACCATCCGATAGGCATTTCGACCCCTCGATTTTCCACCGTCGATGTCTTCTAAGATACCCATCGCCGAGCCCTCGACCCATCGGAAAATGGCAAACCCAGGGGTCGATTTGAAATTCCGATGGGCAGACCTCGTGCCCCAGATAGCACCACGATACATATTACGAAAATTTCGATCCTATGCTTCTGCTAACTATCAAGTTACTCACCATCTAGCCTTGGACCCATCGAAATTTCAAATCGACCCCTGGATTTGCCATTTTCCGATGGGTCGAGGGCTCGGCGCACCCCTCGCACGTCTTTTTTAGCTCACTTGGGTGTTGAATACAATTAAAGATTGTTTAAAAATTATTTCATATCTCAAATAAACTGGTATATTTACATGGAAACGTAAAACTACTTTTCAAGACTTTCAATTGAAGATATTAGAAAACGAAAAAT
>CAJNOP010002824.1:0-15591 GCA_905250075.1 Rotaria sp. Silwood1
CCCAAGGCCGTCAATATTGTACAAAACAGAAGAAAAAGAAAAAAGCATTATTATTGTTTGCACAAACATAGGCAGAAGAAAAAGAAACGAACACTACTATCAAATATTTTGGCGTTGATTATATGTTTCAAATGTCGCTGCGGAAGTATTTTATTTTGATATCTTTTATCTTAAACGTTCAAGGTTTATCAATATTTTCGTTCATAATCATCAGTATGAATCATTTTCTAGGTCAATCAACAAATCCATCTGATTATGTTTGTTCCGTACAGAACTCGAGTGTTCAGTTCACATTGTGGTATTCCACACATTCTGCTTGGCAACCTTCAATTAATTGTTTTTTGCCTTTGTGCATGAATAGTTCAAGTAGCAGCGGTAGCACTTGTGGTACATCGTCCACACCATGTTTTGATTATCGCACGGCTACCAATACGAGTTATTGTGCTCCAGCAGGTTTATGTTCTCTTCTAGAGCCCTGTAATAGCACCACAGGTACATGTGCATCCAATACGTCTATATGTATTGTGAATTCATGCTGCACTCCATCGGCAGTATGTTTACCACTTTTATGGATCAATATTTGCTTGTCAGACAATGAGACAAGTGAGTGTGTCTAGCCATAGTTTTCGATAAACTGTGAAAATAATTTTGTCTACTCTAGGTACCATTACCATGAGCACAGCGACGTCTACAGCATCAACGATCACACCGACATTATCAGGTATTGAATTAAATCAATAAATTTGAAGATGATTAATTGAATTCAAATGGGTGAGAGTGAAGAGAAGACGTTTACCCCTACCTCATCCTCAGCACCCTCACATCACCTTGGGATGAAAAAAGAGCTATCCTCTCGGAAGATTATTCATTTGTAAAATAACAGTCATTAAATTCCAATCAACACTGTTCTAATGATCTACTTTGCTTTTTCAGCATGGCCATGTTCAGCATGGGATCAGAATCCAGTCATCATTACTGGAACCGGAAGTTTTGGAAGTGGTTCCAATCAGTTGAACGAACCACGTGATGTTGCAATTGACAATTATTTTAATATCTATGTCAGCGATGCATTCAACCACCGAATTCAAAAGTATATAAATGGTAGTACAAGTGGAATCACTCTGACGAGTGGTGGTGGTAGTGGACCCAGTCAAGTTAATTATCCTACAGGATTATGGATCGATCCTGATGGAAATCTATATGTAACCGATTATTTCAACTGCAGAGTAATGAAATATAATAATATTTCGTTTGCATCTTTGTCAATACCCATTGTTGGTCAAGCCGTTGCTGGGGGTAGCTGCGGAACTGGTTTGAACCAGCTGAAGGATCCTGTTGCTGTGTTAACTGACGATCTGCGTAATGTGTACGTATGTGAAAATGGGAACAATCGTGTGACTCGATGGGCGCCTGGTTCCACAAGTGGGACTGTAATTGCTGGCATTGGGAACGGTGCCACTGGGAACGGCACGAATGGCTTATCGTGTCCATTTGGTTTCCATCTAGATTCAAATTCCACACTTTATATTGCGGATTCCTGCAATCATCGGATACAGAAATGGTTATCTGGCGCGTCGACTGGGATAACTGTAACAGCTATTGGTTATCCACTTGATGTCTTGGTAGATAGCTATGGCATCATGTATGTATCGAGTGGGGGTACCATACATCGGTTTTATCCGAACTCTACATCTGGTACGATAGTGGCTTCTGTAGCTCTGGGTACGTCTTTTGGTTTTAAATTTGATGCAATCGGCAATCTTTATGTTACTGAATATTACACGGGTGTTTTAAAAAAGTTCAATCTTGTCAGTACGGCTTGCGGTAAGTTCAAACTCTTTTACTCTAGCAGAGAACCTTCTCTTATGAGAGTCTGTTCTCATTAAATTTTTATAATTGAAAGATTTTTCTTCTTGTTGTATTTGACAGTTCCCCTCTCATGGTACGGTGTCCAACGTAATGTAGACTTATCAACCTTATCAAATGATTGGTCCGAATGTTATCGTGGTACTTATGCTGTTGCCCTGAACGAAACTATTCTGACGTCAATTCTCAACGCCTGTAACAAGGGTCAATTGTTACTCGCTTGTCGACCTGTGAATACTAGTTTGCTCACAGTGGCTGCAATGGGATTACGCGCTGATGTACTATTCAATTGCAGTTCGTCATCGTCATGTACACACGCGGCAAACGGAGTTGGCTGGTATTACTCGAACAATTATTCATGGGGCTTCGTCAGTAACAATGATACAGTTTCACGTAACCCCTGTGATACAACACAGGCTAATCCTAGTTATGGACTCTGTTGGTACACTGGACAATTGTCAGGTGGCCTTCAATGCGGTGCAAACATTTTGTCTCCTTTAAACTATACAAATTTTGAGCGTATTATCTATCATTCATAAATATTTTTATCATTGAGGGTATGATGTGAATGTAAGATGCAAAAGAGTAGAAATAAGTGCAGCTAGTTTCGACTTTGCTCAAGGGCCGTCATTAGGTGACTTAATCGATGCCACGTTTTATTGAGGATGTCAATAAAGAAATAGATCACCTTGTATGATTAAAATACAAATCAATCTGTTAATCTAAATTCTCGCATTTCAGCACTCGATGTGCTTCATTTCCCAAGGTGAAACTTTTCAGAGCTAGATATTAAGACTTCAAGCAAACAAAGTGAATAAATTATTTCATTTTTATAGGACTCCATGAGTCCTATTAATGATTTTAAAAACCAGATTCAAAACGACCACGACTAGACTATTCTCATCATATTTTAAGGGTGTAAGGGTGAGAGGGTGTGGGTGTGGGTGTGGGTGTGGGTGTAGGTGTGGGTGTGGGTGTGGGTGTGTGGATGTTGTTCTTTTTCAAACCCACACCCACACCCCATGTACTTGCGACTTTAATAACGCTCTAATGCAACATGATCATGGACCTTGATGACTTCAATAAACACGAGCTGAACAATGTTATCCTTACTAATCTCTATTTTTTTCCTTTATTTTTGTTCATTTTCAAATCTTACTTTCGTTTGTGTTTTCATGTTTAAAAGTGTACTGCAGAGCGCTGATGAGTGTTTGTATTTTATTAGGTTGGTAAGAAATTTTTGTCGTTTTTTTCTTAATCCTCGAAAATATTCGCAAAGCTTCCAGAAGTTGCCATACTTAGGATACATATAGAGGACACGTATATCTTGCGAACAACAACAAAACTACCAGTAAAGAAGCTAGTTTCGAATTATAAATGGAGATTACTCGTAGAGAGCTCCGAATGCTTTTACTTCATAAATTCCGTTTTGGGCCGTACAGCAACAGAAGCAGCAAGCAGCATATGCAGCACGATGGGCAACGATGTACTCTCCATTTGTACAGAGCAACATTGGCTCAATCGAGGACCCCTATAGGGGCTTATAAGGTCCTATAGGGGCTTATAAGGGCTTTTAGGGTCCTATAGGGGTCCCTATAGGACCATTATATGCTATTGACAGGTTAATAGAGACTTTGATTATCAGAAATTTACTGTAAAGCCGCGTTGTTGACCCGAATGATTATTATATCAGTTAATAACTCAATAAGCTCTATAAACTGGCAACACTAAAATTTGAAAAGCAAGTAATCAAACTTTTGCTTGCCCTCGTCAGAACGAGGAAAATTGTCAAGTTCGAAGTTCTCATTCTTAAATGGATTGAGCCAATGTTGCGCTGTACAAATGGAGAGTACATCGTTGCCCATCGTGCTGCATATGCTGCTTGCTGCTTCTGTTGCTGTACGGCCCAAAACGGAATTTATGAAGTAAAAGCATTCGGAGCTCTCTACGAGTAATCTCCATTTATAATTCGAAACTAGCTTCTTTACTGGTAGTTTTGTTGTTGTTCGCAAGATATACGTGTCCTCTATATATATCCTAAGTATGGCAACTTCTGGAAGCTTTGCGAATATTTTCGAGGATTAAGAAAAAAACGACAAAAATTTCTTACCAACCTAATAATAAATAACATGAAATGTGTGAGTGAAATTCAGTTTGTATTTCTTTATTAATTACCACCATACTACTTCAGTATTATTTAATTTCGACCAAACATCATTTGTTGAAAAGTAAGAGTTGAGACTAGTAGATTGAACTTGTCTTTTCTTGATTAAATTTAAGTGATTAAAATAAAAATAAAAATAAAAAACTTATCGAAGTGTTTTGTTCTGGCGTAAATATATAATACGTTTCTGGCGAGACTATTGAAGAACTCTTTCAGCTTTATCTGAAAACTGCGCTTGACACATTGGTCCACTCATAGCCAGCCGTCTCGTTTCCTCTTGTAGTTCACGCAGAGTTGGTCCTCGCGAAGATAATGGAACATTTTCTTCTTCCACCCTAATTAGTGTCGGTTCAGTAGCACAAGACTGAGTATTTTGACCACTACCATGATCATTGGCATTACAGAAGTACTTCTTACCAAAGTACATGAATAGGAAGCAAACACAACCTAATAATAGTATACTTGCACAGATTATCACCACCAAATCGACGCTATCTTCAGCTGGTTTCTGCCATTGCACTCCTGTAAAATCATCAACCTTAGAATGATAACATGGATAAGTGCGACCAGCCTATCAAAAAAGAAGAAGGAAAAGATATTTTCAGTGGTCATCATGCTCTCTACAACCTAACATAGATACCTGATACTTTGCGAAATGAGATAGCTGTTCATCGTCATCAGAATCACGATATATTTCCCAATGCTGCTCAACGATTGTGTCTTCATCTCCATTTGGATATACAATTAGCCACATAGGCTGATAACATTGCTTCATATGGCTGTCTTTGCCTTGTCTTACACCACACTTTTCCAAAGATGCATCTTTTACTAAACACCTATTTTCTACGTATGCGACTTCTGTATATTTTATTAAAAGTACACTTCCAAATAAACATATAGCAACAATAAAACATAGGAGTGAACAAAGAACCCAGCGACCATCTGGCGAACTTTCATTGTCACTCATTTTCTTTTCTTGATCTGAAACAATCAGACAGATATTCACAATGTAAAGCTTGTGTGACCTGCCTATATTTTTTGCAATGGGAATTCTTCTTTCTAACAACATATTTTTGATCTTGACTGTCTCGTCTACGAGAAATGAAAACAAAACCAAACACATATGCACAAAAGAGACGCTCATGTGATTTGCCTAATATCTTTTGCGGTACTGTTCAGATATTCGAAAATACCAAATGAATGTGTAACTAATGTCCATTTCAGAGTTAACTGGCTGCGAACATTTTATGGATAACTTAAAAGAATGAGAGCATAAACTTGAATTTTTCGTACTATCTAGAGTCGACGTCGTTCTATCTTTTTACCAAGCCGATGAAAAATTCCAGTTCTTTTCCTTTGTGAAAACTTCATGAGTTTTGTAGATGAGCTTAATTCGTTTTGGAAACAAGATACTCTCTCTATTATAATAGAATGAGCAGATAGTCTAACTTCCTCTCTATCGATCCATGTAGGACTGAGGTCGATAACTTTTTTGATTCAAAAGATATGAAGATTTTTCTGAAGGCTGATCATGAGTTGTTTTTTTTTCAAAATTTTAAGAGGTAGAACATATTGCCTACTATAAGTTTTTAGTGGCTTTTGTCTTCGCAACATGATCTATTAATCTTTGAAGTTTTCTTTTCTACAAAAAGCGGGATTGAAGAGAATTCATTTGCTGTTGATGTGTGGGTGTTGATATAAAGTGCTAGCAGAGATGTTAGTTTTTTTCTTCAGCCACCCTCTCATCAACATATCTTTAGAAAGATACTGCGCTTTGAATTGTATGGAGTTAGCCTGGAGCATTGGGGAAACATACAGGGTGTCCCATAAGTTGTGGCAGATTTTTTTTAAATCTAAGTTTTGATGATAATGAATGCAAATTAAACTCAAACTTACACATATGATACGGCTTAACATGTACTTTTATTTCATATATTTTATTTGGAGTAGATCATTGAATATACAAGAAAATAAACAGATTCAATGAGCATACCCTCAATTGACAAATATCAAAAGTCTGCATTTTTTCGCTATTTTGTTAGTTTTTTCTTCAATTACTATTCCTATTGGAGTAAGTTTTTACAAAAGAAATCACACATTCTGATAGCACTTGAAATTCTCTATGATATTATGTATTTATACAGTGTCTTAGATTTAAGTAGCGAAAAAAATGCAAATTTTTTGGGCTAGTCGATTCGGAGTATATTCATTGTATTCAATTCAGAGCCCGAAAACGAACCGAACTCGAACCGAACTAAGACGGTTCGGTTCGGTTCGACTCGAACCGATCTCGATCCGGTTTTTTAAAATTTAGTCGAACCGAACCGAACACGAACAGCTCTTTCAAAAACTTAGTCGAACCGAACCGAACCCGAACCGCCCTTTTTAAAACAGAATCGAACCGAGCCGAACTCGAACCACTTCTTAAAAAGCGACCCTAAGCTGAACTGCGCCTAACTAATTTTTGAAAAGCGAATAAATATGGGCAAGTACATAAGAAAAATGATTAGCTGAGTTATAATCTTTTTTGTAAGATTGTGATGCTATATGGGATTATCAAACGATCTTTAATCGAACATTTTACATCAGGGATTGTGGATGATCAATTTATATTTACAAAAATTTATCAAGTCAAGAAATCAATTGTAAAAGATTTCATTTTATTTTGAATTTAAATCGAATTTATATAAAATTCAAAAAAATTCAATAAACTCAAAATAATTTAGATTACATCTAAATAAATTTGAAGTATTTTAAGCTCCATTTTAATTAATTTAAGTTTCACTTTGTATAGTTATCTATAGAAATCAAAAGAAACCTTTTATCTCTCAGGTCTACTAGCAATGGTATTCGTACAAGTTTTTTATTATCGTTAGAAAATAATAGGAACGGAGCACGGCAGTTTTCTTACGGGATCTTCTATAGTGATGATCGAATGTTAACGTATAATAGCGGTTTCTCTCTTTATTTTCTGATCTATTTTTCTTGAAGTCATGTATTTTGATGATTGAGCTGTTGCATTTTAATTCACAAAAAATTATTATTTTCAGAAATTAATTCTCAAAAATTTAAATCTAAAATAATTTTAAATTTACTCCACATAACAATTTAAATTTATTATAAATTAAAATTTTGGTACCAGAAAGATTTTTATTTAATTTAAATTTATATTGGCAACAGTTTTTGTTTAAAATAAACTTACAGGAAAATGCCACGCCTATCAGGAACCGAACTATAATGGTTCGGTTCGGTTCGGCTCGAACCGAACCGATCTCGAACCGGTTTTTTTAAAATTTAGCCGAACCGAACCGAACTCGAACCGATTTTTTTAAACATAGTCGAACCGAACCGAACCGAACCCACTTTTTAAAGACATATTCGAGCCGAACCGAACCCGAACCAATTTTTTAAAAAATTAGTCGAACCGAACCGAACTCGAACCCGTAAAAGTCGGTTCGATTCGGGCTCTGATTCAATTTTATTTCAATCTATGAATGCAAGAAAATAAGTAAATAGACAGGGTGATAGAGAATTTTAAGCTGTATCAGAATCTATAGTTACTTTCTCAAAAAGATCATTCTATACGGATGAAAAATTTTTAAAACTAGTTTTGATGACGAAGAAAAGATCAAGTCTGGGAATCGGGACATGAGGGTGCCTTCGTTGTCTTCAATTTATTTTGGTAATGAAAACGTCAAAACTAAAACCTAATTCTACAGAGTGATAGAAAACTCCGCGGGCTTTCAGATTATGTAATTAGTTTCAAAATAACTTATTTTTATAGTGACAATATATGAGAAATACAGAGTGAAACTTTTTTGTCGGGGTATATACATTGTAACACATTGATGGTGTGCTTATTCTGCACATGTACCAATTTCTTTATTTTTTTGTATATCCAATGATTTAATCCAAATAAAATATATGAAATAAAAGTACATGTTAAGTTGTATGATACGTGTAAGTTTGAGTTTGATCTGTGTTCATTATCATCAAAAATTAGATTTAAAAAAATCTGCCACAACTTATGGGACACCCTGTATATACGTGATCGAAGTATCAAGTTTACTTTAACTGAAGTGAGGAAGCTAGTACAAGAAGGATTTATGACTTAAGTGCGACAAAAGCAACCAGTTACACCAATCACGTCAAACAATATGGGATATAAGAAGGTTAATATTTATATTGAAGCTATGGAAGAAGCGATGATTATAGCACTTATGGTACAGATGGTACTTATGATTAATGACTTTTATGTTGAATTTACATCAACATATTAAAATTCTTTTTGGTTTGTCCGATTTGAATTCAGGGGATTATTCCAATAAGAAAAGCAATAAAATGAAGGTTGAAGAGAACTTTCTGAAGATGTTAATTCATTATCATCAAAAGAAATTCAACACATGCCTTTTTATAACATTCTTGAGTAGTAAAAAACATTCTGATAGTTAATAAATCATGTTGCGAAGACGAGAGTCACTAAAAATTTATATTAGGCATTATGTGCTAGTTGTTAAAATTTTGAAAAAAAATCGTAATCAGTCTTCAAAAAAATCCCCATATCTTTTGAAAAGAAATAGTAATGGAACTTGGCCCCACATGAATCGATAGAGAGGGAGTTAGGCTATCTGCTCATTCTATTATAGTTGAGAAAGTAAATTGTTTCCAAAACGAATTAAGCTCATCACGTATTCACGAAGGAAAGCGACTGAAGTTTTTCATCGGCTTGGTAAAAAGATAGAGAAATGTAAACTTTAGATAATACGAAAAATTTAAGTTTCTTCCTCTCTCTCTTTTTTAAAGTTTTTCATAAAATGCCCACGACCAATTTACTGTGAAATAGATATTAATTCTACCATCGTGATTTCAGTCCATTTGCTTTATTATGGAATCAACGACAGCATTCAATGTAATTACATTCGCACCTTTTAAACATTGTTTCAATTCATCACACGTTGTATACGCATTATTATTTAAATCATATTGATGAAATGACTTATTGATTTCATCGATGTTACTTTGTTCAAGGCCATGAATAATATTAAACATACCGTTCAACGATGACATCAGTGGCAGCTTTGTCATCCAAGAAAAAAGATTAGCCCATTTCTTGGAAAATATAATGTTGTTAGTGCAGTTAAGAACTGCTGAAAGTAAAAGAAAATGACAATAGTATTTACTCCGTAGTAAGTTGTGATATAGAAGATACTGACAGAAGCGAAAACGAAAGAATAGCATTATAATTAGCGATTTAATGAAATATAAGACGTTTCTTATGCATTATAATACATATCAAACATGAAAGCACAACGAAGTAAAAGGCTATAAGATATAATTAATTTGCAATATAATGTATTTTCAATCTGGTGAGCAAGTACAAATGACAGCGCTTAGGTATCTGCTGTTTTCGTAACAGCTTAATTTTGACTGTATAACTTCGCGTAAAATCAAGTATTAATAGCTTTGAAAGATATTCATGGCTTCTTAGTTAAACTCTTGGAAAAACATATCAGAGTTATAACAGTTTTTAATGTATCTCTCGTTTAAATTCTAAAGATAAATGTATCGATCACGGATAACATTTTATTCTGTAGAAGCGTCTAACTCAGCGACTTATATCTCGAATATTTATGAGTGGTTCTATGGCTAGCCAATCAGCAAGCACTGTTAAAACTTCCACTTCTACTGTTTCTGGCATATTGAGATGCGAAAAACTTCTTCTTTTTTCAATCATCTATAAACATTCTTAGGTGGGAAAAGTAAGTAATGATTTAAGCTTCTGTTCGTTGAACAAATAAGATCTCTGTAATGGGCACTGCCTGCTTGCTACATGGGCTTCTACTGCTGAAAACTCATATAGTTCACCTTACATGTTTTTCAATATTTACGTAGGTGAAGTTATCACCAGATTCGAATATTTTCATTTCAGATTCGTTCAGGAACTTGATTCAAATCTCTTATACTTGTTCCAAATAGTACTCAGCGAGCTCAATCCATCCGTATAATGATATTTGTCAGATCTCAAAGTACTCGTTTTCAAAATGGGCTGTTCGATTTTCTCCTATGAATTCCCAGCAACTTATTGAGTATTTTCTTTGTGAAATTAGTCGAGGAACTTATATGAACTTAGTTATCCTTCTTGCATGGAAAGATCATCTAGTTCTACTTAAAACAGAATTAGAATACTTGGAGCAAGTTCCTAGACGAATCCGAAATGATAGTACTTTTCAGGATAGTTGCCTTCCATGTGAAAAGAATCGCAAAAATCGACTTTGACAGTGACTGGTTCGAGTTATAGAAAATTTGATTACAACAATCAATAGGGCTCGTCGAGTTCTACTTGGAAAAAGAAGAGGGGATTTGAAACAGATTTCTGGACGAACCCGGAATGGAAATACTAGAGTCTAGTGATAAGTTCGCCTACAATCAATATTTGAGATGCCATAGCTCGTTCGAAGGGATATTGAAATCACTTTTTTGCTCTCAAAAGTCATTTCTACGAAGAAAATCAAGAAAAGCAAAACACGCTTAAAATTATTGTCTGTCACATTCACGAAAAAGGCGTATTAGCGAACTTAGAAAAAGTTGGGTTGCTTCAAAAAATCTTAGAGCTTTGTTCTCGAGGAAATAAACTCAAAATCTTCTGCGCGAAACCTTTTTTCATCTTGTCTCGAACATCAAAAGTTTTCCCACAAAATGTTTCGAATTTGTGTTGGCATGAGGAACAATTTCATATTTCGTACATTTAGTGAACATTTTTTTAGTTTGGTAATACACCTATTTTTAGGATGCACATTATTTTGTCTGAATGAAAGGTGAATCATCCACAAATTATGAAATCTGCAACTTCTCAAGCATCGATTCTCTCAATACATGAAATTAGAAACAACGCCTATAGGCCAAGTTGAAATTTGATGTTTTTTTGTATCCATTTTTATTTCATGATGATATGTTCTCTTGTTTTTAATATACTATAGACTGATATAGATTGTTCATGTATTGACCATTATCATACTCTAGTGGTTCTCTATCTATACTTTATATCTTAGATTTTTATCCTTTTCTGTGTGTGTATATATGATTTTGAGTGTAGTGATTTTCACATACCCAGGTCAAAGGTGAGCCATCGGATTCTCTCGGATCTGTTTCAGTCTGCTGAATTCCGAGGACTGAATCCGATAGGATTTCGATTATCGGAATCCGATCGGATATCAATCGATTCCTATAATTTCTGACTTATTCCGATTATCCGATTCCGATGAAATCCGAAGGATGAATCCTATGAAGTTCAGTTATCAAAATCCAGTCGATTTCCTCCGTTTCCGACAAGTTAGTCGTCGAATATTTTGATGAAAGGAGCTGTTAAATATGTTTTAACATTTTGTAAAGACCATATCGAATTGTAATTATTTTCTCATCTTCAAGAGAGAAACCACTGAGCAAGTTGAGTCTTGTTCAAAGTTTCTCATATAAAAATAATTGAACCAATTGTTTTTCTTTGAGAAATGACTGGTTCTTATTAAGTGAAGATAATAAGAGTGTCATGTATTCCAGAGATGGAACCAATCTAAAATTTTTCAGACCGGTACCGGTACCAGTTCCATCTCTGTGTATTCCTTTATTAAGATTGACTTTTTTTGAAAGAAAATCCAAATGACATTTATATCTTCCTGTTTCGTCTCTTCTCTTTTAACTGGCTTTCTGAGTAGCAACGTCTTTTGTTATTCACATGTCCTTTTTCTATGATTTTGTTCTACCTTGTCGTACTCGCTTTCTGCTTATCGATTTTTATTTTCAATATATTGATGCCAAGTCTTTTCTCTCTATATTATCGATGCCATCAAAATTACTGCACTTTCCGCAATTAATCAGCAATGTTTCAACAAGTTTCAAAAGTAACTATTAATTTATATAATAAATAATTATATATATATATATGCTCTCAATCAAGCGTAAGCGTTATGGTTAAGATAAAAATGTCTTTTTTTAATTTTATTTTGGTTCTCTGATAGCATAAATGAATGGTAAATACTATTACCAAAAATAAGTATTTCTTTTTTATTTTACTAAGAAGATCTAATGGTCTAAATCAAAGGTAAGCATTATTATTACAAATACATATTTCTTTTTTATCGTATTTACATCATCTAATGCATCTAATGGTCTAAGTCAACTGTAGGTATTGTTCTTAGAAATAAATATTTTTCTTTTATTCTATTTAGGTTCTCTGATAGTATAAATGAATGGTGAGTATTATTATTTAAAAAAATATGTGTTTTATTACATTTAGATCATTTGATGATGTAAGTGGGCAGCAAGTATTATTATATTAAGAATAAATATTTGTTCGTATTGTATTTGGTTCATTTTAATAATATGTCGGTACTTTCTTGTATTTGTTACTTGATAAGGGAATAATAAGGGTAGACCCCAGTTTTTGCCTTGTTGTTATAAGTCTAATGATACAATATATATGAAAATTGATGGTCAATAGTAAATAGAATAGATATAGAATGCTGATTTGAATTCTACCGGATCCTGTCGGACCTCTTAATTTTCGTCGTAGAATCCGATACGATCTGGTCGAATTCATTCATCGGAACTCGTCGGATCTCTCAGAATCCTTTCTCCGTTTAATGTTCGTCGGATTTTGGGTCACTGGATTCTGGATTCAATCCGATAGAATCCGGTCGGATTGAGTCGGAATCCGACAAGATACAATGATCGAATTTCTCGACCTGGGTACTATTACAAACTTGATTTTTATTTGTATATTAAACCTTGTTTAACATGTTTGTTATATGGTACATATACATAACACTATGTACTAATATATTCTGGGATAAATTTTTCTATTATGCTTTCTTTTTTTTATAATGGCATATAAATTTCACTTGTTGACATAGTCGTTATGGTCTCGGTACCAACAGGTAAAATTTAAATGCCATTATAAAAAAAGGAAAGCAAAATAGAAAAAGTTATCCCGGAATATATTAGTACATAGTGTTACGTATATGTACCATATAACAAACATGTTAAACAAGGTTTAATGTACAAATGAAAATCAGGTTTGTAATAGTATGTGAAAATCACTACACTCAAAATCATATATACACATATAAAAAAGGATAAAAATCAAAGATACAAAAGCACAGATAGGGGACCACTAGAGTATGATAATAGTAAATATATGAGCAATATATATCAGTCTATATATAGTATATGAAAAAAAACAAGAGAACATCATCATGAAATAAAAATAAATACGAAAACAAATCAAGGTTTAACTCGGACTTTTGATCGATCGGACTATAGTCAACATTCACAAAGAAAAAAATATTGAAGATTTATTCATTCACAAAAAAAAATCAGATGATACGACGCTGTTTACCTTCGCTGGTTTTAGTAGTATACTATCAACTGTATGTTTGCTTACATGCCTGATTTATTCAGGCGTGAATTTCTTATTTTTTTCTCGTTTGAATGGTACAATTCGCTCGCAATTTTCATATTTCGTTTCATCGCCATGTGGTTTGTATATCTGTATCTATGTTATTTTTTCTTCTTGTTGTGCTTCATTTTGTGTTATTGACGATTAGAAAAAGCAATGCGTGCTCAGAGACACGATTTATCTAGATATTCATACTTTCTTTTCTTTTTCCAGTCGAATAACACAACGAATATGTAATGTTTATGTTTCATTTCATCGTCACGTGATTTGTGTGCATTTGTTGTTATGGCGTTTTTCTTCTTGTTTTTGTGTGCCTTTTTCTTTTGTTAAGAATGGAGGTAATTCTCAATTGATCTCCTGCACTGAATGTAATAAATGGAGAAAATAGTCAGCGTTCAGTGCTCTATAAATCTTGAAAATTCATACAATGCAAGGATGATTATTGTGATCATAGAAAAGATCCCGCGAAATTACACCTTGATGCAAATAAAACAAAGCCTAGAAAAATTTTAAAAAAGCACTGTTCATGACTGATGTGAATTTGAAACATAGACGACTGATTTCAAAAACTGCATCGTTTACTCTGAGAACACTATGTGTATGAGTTGTCTAATTCGAGTTCGACCATAAATGAATCTTCGGTTGCTACATCTTATTTCAAAAATAAATAATAAATAATTCGAATGAGTACACTCTAAAAAAGGGTTCATTCCGCCGTTACACTGGAAGATCCTTTTCGGTTTCGTAAAAGAGGTGGTTTTGTACCCAACCTTCTCTGAAAAATGGTAAAAAAGGCTTCGTAAGAAAGATTTTGTACAAAATCTTTTTTCTCAAACTGAACGAAAGGTTTCGCAATCAAGGTTCAGTATAGAACCATTTGAGTGGTTACTGAAAAAGATTCTGTATATTTGCCTTTCAGCGAAATCTTTACTAACGCCTGCCAATACGATAGGAAATGAGAAAAATAGCAGAAACACACTCGCCCACCGAGTCACTACGTCTCACTTATGCCATTCAGGTATTGAATAATGTCATCTATACTCAAGAAAGTGAATTTTGTCGACCATAAATGACATCATATAACATCCGAACGACAAGTAACTCGTTGTGACTTGGTGAGCAAGTGTGTCACTGTGGTGTGGATGTGGATATGAGTAAAAACACAAGTAAAACCCACATTCACACAGATACCCACACTTGGAATGAATTTTTGAGACTGATCAAGTTTATATAAACGTGATATTGTGGACGGTTCTATTGTAGATGAAAGCAAATCATCGTTTGGTCCTAAGTCATCACATTCAAATGTTGAAGTCATTGTAGATATTAATTCTGTTTTTTTTTGTTTTTTTTAATTATGGTGAATTTTATTCGTGACATCCGTACATTTTTTGTGATTTTTGTATAATTTTTTTCGGACGCTTACGAAAGATAGGAGTGAATAGAGAAGATTACGATAACAAACAGAGAAAGAATGACAAAGAAGCGAAAGCGAACAGAACAAAAATTGAAATCGAGATATTGATTACGAGGTTGCCGTCCATTGCTGTTCTTCCTTGGTTTATTCTTCCGATACCATATATCTTGACACTGAAGACACTGTACCGAGGAAAGGGATCAAACCTTCTGATATCTGACTAACAATGAGATGCATAGAGCCACCACGCCACCATCGACTATTGTAGATATCGATGATAATGACGTTCTTTGTTGTTCATACTTTCGTTCACCTTCATCTTCAACATGTTCCATGTTCATTTCTTTCCCATATCTTCCTGTTTGATTTTGTGGATAACATGGAGGTAATTGCCCATATGAATCACTTGGAACTGCTCCATATTGTTTATGAACATCAGGTAGCATTGGTTTATTTGTATATTGATCTGATGGTGATGAAAAATTATTCATATTAAATATTATTCCATCAGATCCTTGCATATATGAAGGAAACATATATTGTGATGGATATTGATGGCGTGAATTTATATTCTAAACAAAAAAAAAAAGAAAAATTTCAGATTATTTTTGAAAAGACAAAAAACATACGTATGGTTGTTTTGTAAGGAAGGTTGATAAATTTGTAGACATTTTAATTTCTCTTCCCGATGAT
>CAJNOP010002825.1:4569-15586 GCA_905250075.1 Rotaria sp. Silwood1
AAGAAGAACGAATAAAATAACACGTGTACAAGATAAAAATATAAAATGTCATTGACGTTGATAGTAGTGTCCTGTTATTAGTTTTGAGTAGGAAAAAGAAAGAGAAACGATAGTCTTTATCTTAACATTGACGTATATTATAATAACATATAATAAAAACGAATGTTTACAGATATTCCTTTAATTGATTTTGGTCCTTTTCTTAATGGAACACATGAAGATCGTCAAAAAGTATCATCAGAAATAGGTGATGCTTGTCGTAATGTTGGCTTTTTTTATTTATCAAATCATGGTGTATCATCATCACTTATAGAACGTGTTTATGAACAAGCGAAACATTTTTTTTCTCAATCAATTGAAGATAAAATGAAATTATATATTGGTTCATGTCCATATAAAAATAATCGAGGTTATACACCTATGTTTGAAGAAAAATTAAGTCTTAAAGGTGATCTTAAAGAAGGTTTTGATTTAGCGATGGAATTACCAGCAGATGATAAAGATCGTATAGAACGAGGTGCTTCTTTATATGGACCAAACTTTTGGCCTGAGAATCTCCAAGGTAAATTTTTTTATCCCCCCAAAAAAAGAAAATAATTTATTAAATTAAATAGATTTCATTTAGGATTTCGTGAATGTATTTATGATGAATATTATTTAACAATGCTTTCTCTTGGTCATCAAGTATTAGAAGCATTTGCTTTATCTCTTCATTTACCTTCAACTTATTTTAAAGATATTTGTCAAAAACCAATGGTAACTATGCGTCTTCTTCATTACCCTCCACAACCAATTATTATTGATGAAGATCAACTTGGTTGTGGTGCGCATACTGATTATGAATGTTTTACACTTCTTTCTCAATCAAATCAATCTGGTCTTCAAGTACTTAATAGTAAAGGAGAATGGATTAATGCTAAACCTATTCCAAATACATTTGTTGTTAACATTGGTGATCTTATGCAACGATGGACAAATGATCAATTTAAATCGACAGTGCATCGTGTTATTAATACAAGTGGAACAACACGTTATTCAATACCTGTCTTTTTTGGACCCGATTATTTTGCTGAAATTAAATGTTTAATTAATAATGAAATAGCAAAATATGAACCAGTTATTGCCGGAAAATATTTAACACAAAGATTTGATGATACTTATCATTATAGACAAAAAGATGCTACGTCTTCAATCTAATTTATGATTCATGTTTAATAAATATATACATATAAATGAAATATCAAATTAATATGAGATTATAAACAATATTTCTTATCTTCTAACATATTTTTTTATTATGTCGATGGATGTCACACTTGAGAGTGTTTACATGATTGAAAAAGAAAACATATATATTTAAGCCACACGCTATATCATTCATGCAAAACGTTTCATGAAACTCTCATCTATATAAAATGCTCAGTACTGATTCATGCTTGTAAAAGTATCAAAGAGGTCACTTAAAAAATAAACACAAAGAGTCGCGAAGAGTAAACGAGAAAAAGAGAGAGATCTATTGTTAAGCAGTACCGAATATACAAGAGTAGAAAGTGAAAAGAGAAAGAAAAAATAATGGAAGTGATACATTATATTTTTGTTTTTGTGTCGGTCTATCAATTGCTGCACATAACTTTGTAACTGAATTCTCTAACAAGTGTTCAGAATTAATGGTACACAGAGCCTAAACACAAAATAAGGGTGTGGGTCTGAATGAAGTAAAGTTTGACACCCACATCCATATACAGCCACTTAAAGTAATGGCTATAAATACATAGTCATTTTACATAGTATTTCATGCTCTCTCTATATGTGTTCAAAATGCTTTTCTGACTTATGATTGATTCAATAAGACCAAATCCCTGAAGGGACCAACAACAACGTCTGTCCACGATTTTTCATGCATCTCATTTTTGTATTTTGATTAAAATTACCTTGGCACAGGCTTTGTGAAAAGTTTTTTATACATCAATTTATAGAGCGAAGCTTGCTCTATAAAATACATAATTTGTTATTTTTGTTACATGCTGATACGAAGGATCGAAATTTAGAGCATTTTTAGTCCTGAAATTCGAATGGCGGCGAAAAGCCTACTTGGCTAGGTGTCAGCATTCTTTTTTTTATTTATTCAGGTATTTATTCACAGCTAATCAGTCATAAGTCAGAGAAAAATTCTGAAAATACATTTGGAAAGAGCTTCAAAGTCTGACTCTATCTGACTACTTTTTATTCTCCTCAATGGCATTTGGGTATTCGAAAAATGAGCAAACATGTGTTAAGACCTGTTAATTGAGCGTTTTGTACAAACGTCGGTTTTGGTTCTTTGAAAGATTTGCTTCTAATGAAACAACCATTCGTCAGAAAAAAAAAGTTAAACATATATTTAGACAGAGCATGAAGTGCTCGTTCTGGCTGACTGTCTTTGATTCGCTCCAGTGAGCTATATGTGACTGAGGACTGAAGAAATATGTTGTGCAAAGATTTTCAATAAGAGTAAAAAATGTGTCTGAAAAATATAAATGATATTCTCACATTTATATCTCTCTTCTGTCTTAAGCTGGAGCTTTTATTTTTACACAATAAGTATACTTTCGAATGCTCTTTAAAATGACTATTTATTTATTGAAATCACTGGAGTGGCTGCAGAGACATATCGATTAAAAAAGTTCTATGAACTTTTTTTTTCCATATCTTACAATGTTCGGAAAAAAGTTATAGAATTTAAGATTTCTAAGTCTAGAAATAATTGCGATCAAAGCATGTTTTTTTTTCGATCACAATGAGATATAATCTGCTTTATTGTAGGTCTACTATTTCACAAAGAATGTTACAAATTCAATGTCGAAAACCAATGCTAATAAAGACAACGTCAGTGATTAACACGTTACTGACTCTCTGTGTTCATCGTCTATGGAAAGAGATAAGATTTGAGCTTCTCTATTAAAAGTTTTTCTTTTTTATTTTGGTTTGTATCAAGCATCCACACCCATGTTATTTATAGGTATATACTGATGGATATATCAAAATAAAAAAATGATACTCTTGTTCATATTAAAATGAAAAAATATTTCAATATATTTCAACAATGTATACCTAGTTATCAAGTACTCAACTAAAGTTCAATCCAGCTACTAATATTCTCTTCAATGATTAATAGATTTTGTATTTTAAATACGTTGTTGAATACATGAAGATTTTCTGATATTCTCATCTGTTTTATCACCATTTGCACATCTATTTTGAGAATATTTTAGTAGATGATCGCCTTTTTTGGATATACTCTTGCTTTAGTGGGAATGTGGATGTGCTGGTATTAATCACTATCATTATTCATCCTCTTTGACATTTGTGATTGGAACTATTCGCTGAAGGATGATAAATATGAGTCAGTTTTGTTTCTTTTTTTCCTGTATATTAAAATCGTTCATTTTTATTACACTTGTTTGGGGGAAAAAAATCATGTCTAATTGAGTTTTGTGTTACAAATACTACACTATCAGTTTGTTAAAAACATCTGTTCATATTTGTCTAGCAATACTCAATTATGTCATAAATAATTTCCAATGACTTCTTAATTTATCAATATGGTGCATAAAAATGACGTTGATATTTTTTATGATATTGTCATATGCAAAATAAATACAAATCAAACGTTTATTGAATATTCTCTAAGTAAATATCATCGCCTACTGTAACTGCTATTGCTAATCAAAAGAAAATATCAAGAAAATCATTATTTACCATTGTTAAGAATTGAGCATTTGACATATGTGACATATTCTGTAAATATATAAAACTGAGTGATAGAGTTGGCTATAAACAGATGCAAGTGATGAGAGATATTCTGAATATTAGCAGTTGAAGCTAGATATCGTGCTGCCCCTTCGTGTAGGTGAGGATGACGATTTAATTAATATTGACATGCTCTGATGTAATAGTCTAGATGTAAGAATGTATGCATCATGTATGAAGAGATTTTTCTTTATTAGTGATTAGTTGTGTACTGTGATAATATGTTAGAAGCGACGTTGTTCAGCCGTCATCTAAATGAAAAGAATGGAGAGATCATAGAACTAGACTTGAAGATGCTTGTTCTCTAAGAAGAGACAGTGTTTATCATACCAGAAGAAGAAGTTGTTTCGTGTTTTGATATTGTTTGCTCACGTAGCTAGACTAAATTGTCTTTTCTAGGCGTTATCAATGGCTCACAATCGCATCTATGCCAAGATCATTTTGTGCAATATTCATTTGCACTTCTTGGATGTAAACTTTCCTTCAATATGATGTAAGAATGCGATAGATACACAGAAGAAAATTAAGGAAAACCGTCCAATATTCAATCTTTTTGGCTTGTAGAGAACAGGATGAAGATCAATTAAAAAAATGAAATCCAAAGCCGCCAGATTCATTCGGTTTACAATTTGGGGCAACGAGCTGAATCGGATAAAATAAACGACAAAATATTACGGGTGGGACCAAATGAAGAAACGCTGACGAATCTTGTCGTCAACGAAGCTTTGGTAGTCCTTCATGAACGAGCGAAGCGTGCAAGGGAAGAAAGTGACGGCTCTGAAGCCGCATACATCAAGGAAAAGATTGTTTCCTTGCTAGAACAATATCCTAATATGCATTGATGTCAGCGGTAATGGGAAGATAACACATTTGAACTTTCTAATCAATTGCAACTGGCATCTCATATGTTTGCTTTATTCCGCTTTTTGTTTGTCTAAAATCATTGTTTTAATTTTCTATATATATTATTCATGATCATATTCACTGCTCATATATGAAAATTGCGAAATTTTGCAAATAAAAATATACAAAACACAAATTTCATAAAATCAAATAATATAGCTTTTTTTCAAAAGAAATTAAATAAATCAGTGTTTTCTTAAAGTTTTTTCAATTTGTTAGTCATGATCTATGAAAAACACGTTATGTAAGGCTCAACATAATTCTCTGCTTCGCTTACGACATAACGATGATGAGTTCTGTGACATTGTATGAATCAAAAAAAAATTGAAGACCTATAGCCTTAATCCCTTATTGCCCTATAGGCTTATCCCTTTATATATAGTACTACCCCCTTATTACCTTATCCCCTTATAGCCTTACCCCTTATAGTCCTACCTTTACAGCCTTATTCTCTTATAGTCTTACTTCCTTATAGCCATACTCCATTATATGCTTCTCTCTTATAGCCTTACTCCTTATAGCCCTACTCCCTTAGTACCATGGCTCCTTATTGCCTTACTCTCTTATAGCCTTATTCTCTTATTGCCTTAGTTCCTTATAGCCTTACCCCCTTAGGGCCTACTTCCCCTTATAGTCTCACTCACTTATACCTATATCCCTTGTTATCTTAACCCTTATTGCCTTACCCCTTTATAGCCTTACTGCCTTACTCCCTTATAAGTTTACCCCTTATAGCCTTATTCAACCTTTAACCTTTGACCCGGCACAGACATACAGACACGTAGACACTGAGCATTATATATATATAGATGTTGATCTAGACTGTGTCTTCAAAACTATGACGCAAAGTTTGATGAAATGACGTCAAGTTTATTTGAATAAAATTTGTTTTATAATTTTAATGATCTTACTAAATAACATCCAATTATTTTTCTGAAATCATCATTTCTGAACATAAAGGAAAACCTACTTATGGAGCGAATTTTTCGCACTCATATTTTATAGCTGAGAAAATCTTACAGTTAATAACATTTTAAATAAAAAATACATTATTACTTCACATAAATACTTTTCAGTATTTGCAGAATTGCTCCTGTTGTAAGGATTCTTATTGCAACACCAATTAAAATATCCAAACCAATTATTTATTTAACTCTGATATTCAGAAGATATATCCATAAAAAAAAAACTTTTTCTTAACATTGAAAACTAAAAAAACGTCTTATCCGTGATGGAGACAGAAATTAACACTTGAGACTTTTCAGAATGTTCGTTCATTATAAGCACCTGTGTTGATGTATATTTAAAGAAGTGTCTTAACGAATTTATATCGTATTATAATACAAATGATTAAAAATAAGGTCTAATAAATACATACAGTATCATAAGTAACAACTACTTTCACGTTTCTATTATGGCCTGATAATTTATTGAACTTTTATCAATCGATGTCACTTGATAATGTTGACAAAACGTTTTGTCAGCCACTACTTTTTTCTATTATATCAATAGTCACTATTCATTTGTACTTCACATAATCCTACAAATCCTTTGTTTTTCTTGTTGTCATTGATTTATTAGTATTTGTCATAGTTTTAATAATTAAAAGCTGTTAGTGCAATTTCTGTAGGATCAGAATGTCAAATACGATCTAGTTGCTATTGTTAATTACAAGATTTTGCTTTATTCACTTATTTTGATGAACCACACATCTCTTCATGATCCTTTGAATTGATAATCCTTCAGAGATACAATAAGAAACTAGCTTAGCACGAGACATCATTGAAATACAATCTATCACGAAACTCATTATTTAAGAATATGGTTTCAAATTTAAGAAATTTATATTTACCAATATTTGATTTACTTTTTGTATTAATATTCTTACGATCATGTTGTTATCAGTTACATAAGCACTTTATGCTTTTAAAATATCTATCAGTTATATAAGTATGTATAGATCATTTAACATCAAAAACAGCTTTTTCTAATACAAAATGTGTTACACTTGAATCGACTATGATATACAAAAACATACATGAAGTGGACATGATTTTTTGAAAATTAATATTATGTTCAAAACAAACGGCATCCATTATATTATAGTATCAATAACTACTTATAACTATTCTCAACAGGCACCGTCTTAAAGATAATACAAAATACAAGTAATAGATGATGAAAAAAGTGCTGTTGGTGATCAACACAAAAGAATCTTATTATAATAATTTGAAATATTAAAATAAAAGTTCTTCTGTATATATTGAATACAAATATGTACCATGACAGAGTTTTCTACTACTTTAATAATATTATTCTTAGATTGAATAATAAAGAAATTCTATTTACAAAACTATCAAATAGTTAAATTAGACTAATTCCAAAATAAATAGCCTTATTAATAGTTAATATATTCATTACTTCGTCTTAAATGTTTTCATATATTAAAAATTCGTTCGCTTACGAGAGTACATATCCAACTATCGGACACTATTCAACTTCATATTATGACTATGAATCAATTTTCGTTGACACAAGAAACTAATAAAGAAATTGTTACTAAACCAGATATTCTTTGTAATCATAAATCCTGGAATAATTTCTCTTAATTTTCATTTCACAGTACAATGCGTATTTATCTCTTGTCGAATGAAATCTCGGTTCTGCATGATATTATATTTCATAATCATTTGTATAATAAAAAAATTCAACATTTAGTTGAAATAACCTATTTTACTATTTATATATATTTTAACAGATATAATCA
The DNA here is from genome assembly GCA_905250075.1 of Rotaria sp. Silwood1. Lineage (NCBI taxonomy): Eukaryota > Metazoa > Rotifera > Eurotatoria > Philodinida > Philodinidae > Rotaria > Rotaria sp. Silwood1. The sequence continues at coordinate 12,029 of CAJNOP010002825.1, forward strand.
TTTGACAAGGTAAAGAAAAAAACAAGAACTACATAGCATTCATTAGAGAGAACAAACAATAAGTCTACATCTGACAAAAAAAAATAATAATAAACACAGAATAGATATATATATTTTTTTTTTTCTTTTTGATCTATCACATATTGATACCAAATCTAAATCACCAAAAAAATTTAATTAAGATTAATGAAATATTCAATATAAACTTACATAATCAAACTTCAACAGCAGTGGTACCATTCATAATCATATTTTCTGTTTCATTTGATTCCATAATAGGTGTATCAGTTACTTCACTTATTTTTATTTTTTTTGATTGATCACCAGTACGTTCATCATCACCATTAGTTGCATCTAATTTTTCATCTTCTTGTTCAAGTTCACGTTTTTTACCCATTGTATTATCTGCACCATTTGTTAAAATAATTGATTCTTCTTTTTCACTTTCATTTACTTCTTTTAATGGTATATTTATACGATTTGGTGAAATACTTGCTGTTGATACAGTTGAATTTGAATCAGTAACATTTTCTTGTTCATCAATTGATGTTGTTTTTTCTTCTTCAATTGTTGTTGGTGCTACTGCAACTTCTTCTTCTTCTTCTTCTTTATTTTCTAATATTGGTGCTGTTTCTTCCGTTGTAGTTATTGATGATTGTTCATCATTAGATTTTGTTGTATCTTCAGTTGGCATTTGTTCATTATTAGTTATTGCCGTATCTTCGGATATTGTTGGTTCAACATCAGTTTTTGATGTATCTTCATTTATTGCTGGTTGTTCATCAATAGTTTTTGATGTTTCTTCAGTTACTGTTTCAATAACTGGTGTTGTTTCATCATTTTGTATGGATGATACTTCAGTATTTTCCATGATGATATTTTGTCTTACTTGATAAGAGAAGAAATAAATTTGTAATGACTAGTCCGATGATATGATGTAGAATGAATGTGCACTAAAATAAAATAAGAGAAATTATACGATGATATAGACGGACGGATATGTATAGACAAGGGATTATTGTTATTTTTTAGAGTACAAAGAATACATAATGAAAATTTTATTACCAAAAACAAAAATAAAATTCATTATTGATGAAATTTTATAAAAAAAAAAAAATTTCAATATTAAATTTAATATTAAGCAAAAAAATATATATATATTTATATAAGAAAATAATTATTGATTGGTAGTTTAATATAAACCAATAGAAAAGAATCGTAATAATATTGTATAAAAAAAATGTCTGTCCGTCGATACATTCTTCTTTGTATATTAAAATAAAGAAGAAAAATAAATATAATCATGTCAACTGATGATGATATTTCGGCTGTTTCGGATGTTGAAAATGCAAAAATATCAGATGGTACAAGTACAGCTGGTGAACATAATACGGATAAAGTCAATGATGCAAAAGTTGAAGAACAATCCGATGTAAATTCAAGAATCGAAGAAGAAAATCAACCTGATGATGAAATAAAAAGAGAAAATAATAAACGTGATATTGATGAAATTGAAAAAAATGGTTCAAAAGAAGAAGAAGGACAATCGGCAGTAGAAAATGAACAAGATGAAACAGTCGAATCAATATCAACAAATAAAAAAATAAAAATTATTGATACAACAACAGATGAAAATAATGAAACAGATTCGGAATTACCGAAAGAAGAATTAACTGTTGTTTAATTTTAATGTGTAACATTTCGTTTTCTTGTAATCTATTTCATTATTGTATCTTTCTCTTTGAATTCTTTTTTTTTTGTATTTATATATCAATATTAGATTTTTTTTTTCTTTAAGATTATTAAAATATGTCAACAACAACAACAACAACAACATTATCAAATCTTTTTGAAATTAAGTAAGTTTTAAATCATCTTAGAGATTGAAACGAATCCAATGAAAAAAAAAAACAAACTAATTTGATATTGTATTATTTAGAGATGAAGAAGCTAATGAATCATTTTTACTTGGCAAACGAGATGTATTATTAAATAATTATCAATCAGCATGTGATCATTTATCAAAAACATGTGAACGAATGTAAAAAATTAACTTTTCTTTTACTCGATTTATATTCAAAAAAAGGTTTTTTTTCTTCAGTGTTAAAGTACGTGAAAGTGATACAGCACCTGAACTTGCTGAACCTTACTTTTATTATGGTCAAGCATTACTTTATCTTGGTCTTAGTGAACAACAAGTATTCGGTAGTGATATCGTTAAAGGTAAATTAAAAATAAATATTTTTGTTTTTTTAACGTAAAACAATCAAAAAGAATCTCAGAGTTGATTATAGTAAAATAATCCATCCTCTGTTAAAACAAACTTCTTAATCTTTAGGGATGTACCGAGACCGAGCCTCTCGGTCTCAGTTAGGGGTTTAGAACAGTTGCGCGAGGACACTTGCTCGCTATAACAGTTACATAGGGTCCTATAGCGAGCAACTGCCCTAGGGGGCAAGTGTCCGCGCGCAACTGTCCTAGCGGGCAAGTGTCTGCGCGCAACTGACCTAGCGGTCAAGTGTCCGCGCGTAACTGTCCTAGCGAGCAAGTGTCCGCGCGTCACTGTCCTAGCGAGCAAGTGTCTGCGCGCAACTGTCCGGATCCCCTCCGTTAGCCTTGTCTCGGTGTTAATGAATATTGATCTCGAGTACAATTAACTTCTTATTCGTTCTTTATCCTAGGTAAGCATTATATTTCACTTTCGGTCGAAATTATTATTTTGTCAACCAAGACTGAAAGTCTCGGTACATCTCCATTAATCTTGAATGATTATTATAGAATTCTTTGTTAAAATTACGAAAGACATAGAAATTATATCATTTATGTTTGTGTAGATACGGATAATGATGAAAATGAAAATATTGAAGAAGAGACTGGTAAGGAATTAAAAGATGAAGGCGAAGCTGTAGAAGAAGAAGATGATGATGAAAATGAAGATGATTCAATTCCAAATGATGAAAATGTTAATGATCTTGAACGTGCTTTTGAAATTCTTGAATGTGCTCATATGATATATTCAAAAATGTTTGAAACAAATCCAAATGATTCACATATTATTACACGTATAGCTGATATTCATGTTATGCTTGCTGATATATGTAATGAAAATGGTGATCATGAAAATGCTCTATCACATGTACTTAAAGCTATTGAATTACAAGAAACAATAATTGAACATCAACGTTATCGTTTACTTGCTGAAAGTTATTATAAATTAGGTTTAATATATGAATTAATTCATAAATTTTCAGATGCTGTTGATAGTTTTAATAAAGCTATCGATAGTATTAATCAAGCTATAAAACAATTAGATAATGATAATGATAAAGAAAATGAACGTGAAGAACTTAAATCACTTTTACCATCAATTGAACTTAAACGTAATGATGCACAAGCATCAATTGTTGATCAACATTTAATTGTTCAAGCAAGAAAAATTCTTACAGGACAAAATAATACAACTGAAATTAAAACAATTGATGTACCAGCAAAAGATATAACATTAAATATTCGACATAAACGACCAGTTATTGAAACAGAAAATGATGATGATGATGA
>CAJNOP010002826.1:0-15579 GCA_905250075.1 Rotaria sp. Silwood1
TTTAATACGTTTTAATGCTAATTCTGAATCTCGTTTCTATAAAAAAAATGTAATAAGATAAGAAGAAAAAAATAAATAAATAAATAAAACAAACTAATTGTTTTTCTTGTTGTAAAGCTAAAGCTGATGCATTTAATTTTGTACGTAATTCTTCATTTTTTAATTTTTCTTCATCATTACTTTTACTTAAACGTTCAAGTTCAGCTTCCATCTAAATAGAATTATTTTTAAAAATTGATATATATACAAAAAAAATACTTTACATTTGTTATTTGTTCTTTCATTTCTTTGATTTCAATTTCACGTGGTTCAATTTGTTTTTTAAGTTCTTTGATTTTATAATCAAGAACAAATTTAAATTTTTCTAATTCTTGATTTTTACGTTTTAATTCATAAATACGTTTTTCCTATTAAATTATCAAAAATTTTTAATTTTTATTTGCTTTTTTTGGTTTAATAAATTACTTTATCTTGAATAGTTTCATCACGTTCTTGAATTTCTTTTTTTAATCCTTCAATATCTTTTTTTAATCCACGTATAGCATTTTGTAATTTAGATTCTTCATTTTTTAATGAAGCTAAATCTGTATCTTTTTTCTTAATTGATTCTTCAAGATCTTTCACCTTTAAAAATACAAAAAATTTTTTTGTTTTCATTTTTTTGATTTATTAATTAAATAAAAATACATACTTTACGTTGAAATGTTGTACTTTTATTTCTTAAATTAGCATTTTCATCTTTACATTCAATTAATGCTTGTTCATTTGTTTGCATTAATTTAAGAATTTCTTCATCAGCATCTTCTTCAATTTGTCGTTTAGTTTCTTCATGATCACGAGATTGTTGTTTATTTTTTTCACGTTCCTAAAAAAAAAAACAAAAATTAATACTCTTATTCTAAGATATAATAAGAAGAATATTTTTCTTTGACTTATTTTCCGTATTAAATGACTTTGACAGGTTTAAAATATCGGGCGTTTTTTTTTTCTAAGCATATGACAGTGATATTAATCTTTACCGATTACAATACTGTAGTTTCAATCTATGACATGAAATATAACATGACATAGGCTTAAATTTTACTTGAGAAGCAGACAAATAATGAAAATGAGATTACAGCTTGATGAAAAACAAGGCAATCAGTCGTTATTTGGCGAGTCTTATTCTCTTATTAATCTTCTACAAAATGTCGAATGAAACTCTGAGAAGAGGGGGGGGGGCGGAACAAATTTTGTTTTTAAGAATGTTTTAATGTATAAGAAATTTTGTTAAATACAATCTGAATTACATATATCAACATACAAGTATGAGATCATTTTTAAGTTTTTCAAGTTGAGCTGTATATTGCATTCTTTGTCGTGTAACTTCTTCTTCTTTACGATTTTCTAATTCGGTTATTTGTCGTTCATATTCTTCTTGTGTTTTTTGAGTTTTAGCTTGAAGATCTTGATATTTTTCATATTCAAGCATTAATTTTTGATTATTGGAACCCTCTATAACAAAAAAAAAAGCACGATCATACATTTCAATTGAATACATATACACAAATTAAATGCAAAATTGCAGCTAAAAAGAGATACAAAAAACTTACAAAAATAATTCTTATTTCTTTTCAACTAAATGAAATTTTATTTCAATCATTTTTGTTTTTCTATAATATAAATATATATATATATATATAATTTACCTAAATCTTGTAATTCTTTATTTTGTTTTTCAATAAGATCATGAACTTGTTCAGCATGTTTACTAGCTTCTTTTTCTTTTTCACCTGTAATAACTGTATTTTTTGTTTTTAAATTTTCCATTTCTTGCATAAATTTATCTGTTAAATCACGTATTCTTTCAGCATAATTCATTTCTTTTAATTTAAGTTGATAATCATTTTCTTCACGTAATTCTGCAACACGTTGTTTTAATTCACGTATTGAAGAATTCTAATATATTTAGAAATAATATTTAAACACAAAAAACAAACAAACAAACAAAAATTGATTTACTTTTTCTTCAAGATCACTTTTAGTAATAAGAATTTCTTCAGCATAAGTTGTTTCTTTTTCTTTTTTTGAAACACCAACTTCTTGTAATTTCCATAAGATTACTAAACCATCATCACCTACTGATACAGCATATTCATCTTGAAATGTAACACGTAACTAAATGAAAATATTTAAATTGAAATTTATATCAAATTTTTCTGATTAAAGAAAAGTCTAAAAAAGTTCGTTTCGATAAATATTTAAATTTCGACTTGAAACTTTAAACATATTGAGAACTTTTAGAATATTTCCTTGTCAAGATATTCAAATTTTCAAACAGAATAGTTATTTGCCTTTATGCATGTCACAAAAAAAGAAATTAAATTTACTTAAAATTAAAATATTTTTATTTACTCGATTAATCATTCCAACATGACCAATATATTCTGTATATTCATCTGATTTTGTTAATGGAAATTTGTATGATCGAACAGTTCCTTTAGATGTACCAACTAATAATGATTTACCCGTATGACTAAGTGCAATTGTTGTTGGTTGTACATCATCCGGTATGACCGGAATTTCTCGAAGAATTTGCTAAAAGTATCAATTAATCATCAATATACATGTCAATAGTTGTAAAACTAACTTGAGCATCGACAATTTCTTTTATTTTTCTATCAGTACCAACAGCAAATACTGTTTTTGAATCAGCACTTAATCCAAGACCTGTATAACCACATGCTTTAAGTACAGCTTCATGTAATCGTTTTGATGTTGCAACTTCCCATTCATAAACTGCACCATCCATACCACATGAAAATAATCGTGTATCATCTGGTGACCATATTAATTGACGAACCTAAAAATAAAAAAACAAAAAAAAAATTTTATCAATTATATTATTTCTTTTTTAAATGATTTATAAACAAACTTTTCCATTATGTCCTTTTAAATTAGTTATATTTTCAAAAGTAACTGTTGAATAAATTTGAATAACATTTCCATGTACAGCAGCAAATAAATGTCCACCATTACTAAATAATGCTTCACGACAACCACGTATAGAAAATTCTTTAAATGGACGTAAATCATCAATTAATATTGTAAATAATTTTAATTTATCAGAAAATCCAACAAGTATAAATAGACCCGATGGATGAATTGAAACAGTATATGCTTCTTCTTGAAATTCTTTACATACTTCAAGTGTACTAAATATAAGTCGAAGAAAAAAAAAGTCTTTATTTTATTACTATTGATTGAATCAAAAATGAAATCTTTAATATATTGATAATTAAATTTACCCTGTTTCATAATTCCAAAGACGAACTGATCTATCAACACCACAAGTAGCAATAAGTTGTTTTCGAACACATGTATCAACTCCAGTAACTTGTGCATGATGATAACCTTCTGTTAAATATGAAAAAGTTGCTATATCCTATAAAAGAAAAATTTCATTATAATCGACATGACTTTCTTTTTTTTTTTTTTTTTTTTTTCTTTGCTAAAATAATTATTCTAACTTTTGTTATATCAATTCCTGAAAAAGATAATTGATAAATTTGTTGATGATCTGTTAATGCAACAAGTGTTTCTTCTGATGGACTTAAACACATAGAAACAACACGTTCATTATTTGATTTATCAGTTGAATCAATAGGTAATAAAATTTCTCGATTACGTCGAAAATATTCACGATTATCATCAAGTCGATCATACATATAAACTTTATTATAACCAGCAGCAACAAGAACACCACGTGAAAATGGTATAATACATTTTATTTCGGATTTTCCTAAATGATCACCACTTGTATTTATATCCATACTACTTTCAACTAAACCTAAACGTTCATCTGATGTATGATGACTTGTTACTGATCTAAAATAAAACATAGAATTTGTTTTAAAGTCAAAAAAGAAATAAAAACCTTGGTTCAGATTTTGAATCAATTTTAATTTCATGTAAAATTTCTCCATTTTGTATAACAAATAATTTTCCTTGATCTGTACCAGCTAATAATCGATCATCTGATATCCAACAATGACATGTAAAATTAAAATGTTCTTGTTTAAGATTTTGAGATGGTTTTAATGTTGATTCAGCATAACGAAACATTTTAAATAAACCATGACCAATTGTACATATTTGTGTATTATCTTGTGGATTAAATGATACCTTTGAAAAACGAATAATAAATAATTAAGAAAATAAAAGAACAAATAGAAAATAACCTGATTAACTGTTGCATTTGCTTGTGGACCTGTTGATGGTTTAACATCAATATGTGCCATTACTTTACCTTTTTCCCATGACCAATAAATAAGTGTATAATCAGGTGCACCACCTTGAGTTAATAAATATTTTGAATCCGATGAAAATAATAATGATACAATTTCATTAGATTTAATTAATTCTGATTGTAAAGTTTTTCGTCGTTTACCCGATTGAAGATCATATATTGTTACATGTGGACGATCATTTATACGTTCAGCAATAGCTATTACACGTCGATTAGGACTAACAGTCATTGTTGTTAATGCTTAAAAAAAACACAATAATAAAATTAAACAAAAAAAACTCCTAAATAAATTATTTGAATTTACCTTGAGTATTCATTGAACATGGAATAACTCGTTGAGCTTTTTGATCAATTCCATATAAGACAATATTACCACCAGCAATATAAACAACAGTTTGTTCATCTTGAAATGCTAAACCATTAGTAACAGAACTTCGAACACCAATAACTTGTTTGATAGATAAAAGACCGGCTTGAGACATTGTCTAGAAAAAATTCTTTTTTGAACAGAAGATAGAGTAACTATTGTTTTATTTGTTGACAGGATACTTAACACTCTATTGAAAATCAACAAATGTAAATTCATCCATTCTTTTGTATATGTATATGAATAAGAGAAACCATTTTTGATTATAATATCCATGACAACCATAGTGTACAGAGAAACACTCAAATCAATTAAGAATAATAAATGTGAAAAAGAAATTTCTTTGTTAATTAATAAAGAAAAAGTAAAATATCGAAGGATATGAATAAAATTAATTATATAATAAAGAATAGAAAATAGACTGTAGCGCTTAATAATGAAAGAAGTTTGCATTGGTTGTTTTTCACAATAATATTAAAATAAAAACTTTCATAACACGTAGCAGAAAGCTCGCCTCAAGATTATTCTTTGTATACAAATTTCTCTTAACGATAATGATTATTTTTCATTTTACAATTGTTGTGAGCATGAATCATAGACCTCAAACATGTCTAACTTTCGATGATTTTACTTGGCGATGAAAAATTTAGTTTTTCATTTTTTTTCGAAATCAATTTTTACATAAAAAATGTGTAAAATTGCTCCTATTTCAATACTATAGTAATTCAATCGAGCTGACACCTATTTTACTCATATTAGACACTACTTGGAGTGCCTTCTTTTTTTTTGTTTTGAAAAACATAGCGATGTTGATTTGAGGCAGATTTTACAAAAAAGTTCTTATAAAAAAAGAAACATGTATGTCTGTTAGCGATCGTTACAAGCCAAGCTATGTGGAACTGAAAGAGCTGATTTACAATAGTATTCAATTTGCCTTTCTGAATGATAGTGAGTAGCAGAAGCAGTAGAACAAACTCAAGTTCGCATTACGAACAAATTGTATCAAAGTTGATTTTATTTTACTATTCATTGTGTCTTTCGATCAAGCTTGTTCATGAACAGTCGAAATAAAAACAAGAAGATTTAAGAACTTTTCTGTTAGAGAAACACGGCAAAACGTTGGAAGTTATGAAAAAGCAAGCTTTCTTTCTCGCATTCCAAACTACTTTGCCTGAAATCAAGCCAGTTTTGTTTAACACAAACATCAATGAACCGCTCTTCTCTACGAAAATTACGAGGATTTTTCAATATTTCATACTTGCATATATCTATAAAGACGATTTTTTAATAAAATTCTTGTAGAAACCTTTGTTGATTTTTCGAGACTTCATGTCAATTTTTCAAATTGTTAGCGAGGGTATGGATGTAGGTGGATGTGAATAATGAAGAATTTTCTTCATTCACATACTCACACCCACCCACACCTTTTTTCCAAGAACTTAAATCAAAAGTCTGATCAGATTCCTCAAGAAAGCAAGAATCGTTGTGATAACTATGACCTTTGCACCATCATCAACCAATCTTGAGTGCATGCTAACCAAAATACTTTGCTATTAAAAAGTAAATTCTTCTCAGAGATGACACTTTAACAGAAACTTCGAAAGACAGTTTATCGCTATTACAATAAAAAGATCAGTTATGAAAACACTCTTTGAAGAATATATACAATATATCAAGAAGAAACAAAATGTTTATCATTACTCTGTTGATAATGTATTATACAATTCAGTACTATTCAGAACATCGGTATCACTATATCCACCAGTAACTAAGATTTTCCCATTTACTAATATGGATGCGGTGTGCGCTAATCGTGCATAATTCATGCTACTAATAGTTTCCCAAGTTTCTGTTGATGGATCGTACAATTCAGCACTATTCAGATAACCATTACCACCATCTCCACCAGTAACTAATACTTTCCCATTTGTTAATATAGATGCTGTATGCTCTTTCCGTGAATTATTCATACTACCAGTAATTGACCAAGTTTCTGTTAATGGATCGTACAATTCAGTAGTATTCAAATAATTATTCATATCATTAGATCCACCAGTAACTAATATTTTCCCATCTGTTAATATGGATGCGGTGTGCAGAAATCGTACATCATTCATGCTACTAGTAGTTGTCCAAATTCCTGTTGATGGGTCATATAACTCATCACTATTCACAAAATCACCACCAGTATATCCACCGGTAACTAATACTTTCCCATTTGTTAATATCGATGCAGTATGTCCATTTCTTACAAAATTCATGCTACCGGTAGTTGTCCAAGTTTCTGTGGATGGATCATACAGCTCAGCACTACTATAATAACCAGCAATACCACCAAATCCCCCTGTTACTAAAACTTTTCCATTTGTTAAAATGGTTGCTGTGTGTTCACTTCGACCATCACTCATGCTACCAGTAATTGACCAAGTTTCTGTTGACGGATCATACAACTCCGCACCGTTCAAATAATCACTACTACCACTAGATCCACCATCAACTAAGACTTTCCCATTTGTTAATACTGATGCCGTGTGCCACTCTCGTACATGATTCATGCTACCAGTAGATGTCCAAGTTCCTGTTGATGGATCATACAACTCCGCACTTTTCAAATAAGCACTACTAGCATCATATCCACCTGTAACTAATACTTTTCCACTTGCTAACACTGATGCGGTATGTGTAGTTCGTTCATTATTCATGCTACCAGTAATAGACCATTCTAGAAAAAGCTTTTGAAAATATAAAATCTAGACATAGCGTATCACTGAGTCATTAAGGAGAGTATGCCATAAATATATTAATTTTTTTACTTAGATGCTCTCGCTCCCCACAGAATAGAAGTCTCGTGGCCTTCTGATTTGTTTTAAAAATCAAAAGTTTGGATATGCACTTATATCACGATCAACTCTTTTGTGTTGTAACTAGAATTTCATCAATTTAGAAGCACAGAAGTGTTCAAGAATTGATGGACTTGATTTTCAAATCGTGTAACATGTTTCAGAATAGAATATAATAGCTATAATAGTTCTCGAAGAATCAAAGATTGACTGCCAGTTCTTTTCCAAGTCCAGACCGTCAAACCGACACAGTAATGAGTGTGTTTACAATACTTTCACATCTACACGTTCATCCGTCCGCAATACTTTGCGGATCTTGATTTGAATACAAAGTACTCCAGATATACAAGATTTCATTTAGGAAATTGTTGAGTTCTGGAGAAACTAAGAAGGAACTTCTATTAGACATGTACTAACATGATTCTGCGGAATGATTTCATCATAAAAGCTTCTACAGTTCAGAAACGAAATGAGATATATTTTAATTATTTTGATAAAAATATAAAGTAAATTTCTGATTCAAAAATAAGAATCTCCTATCTCTATGAAATGAATAGTTCAAACTTTATGAATGTTATAATGATCGATATTGTCCTATCTCACATCAATTTTAGTTTTAAATCGGAAAAACGCACACACGTAGTTTGAATCAGCCATCTTTCACCTTTGTGAGATGTCAGGGTTTTCAGCCAAGGACCTGCTCATATTTCTATTAAATTAATAAAATTAACGTCGTTCCTTTTCTGAACTGCGTATTATCTCATGATACGAAGAAATCCAATAGAATAATATTACTGGATGTGTGTTTTCAATTTCGCAGTTCTTGGGCAGCTATCTTTAGGTAGTATCTCTGTATAGGTATTTTTCAGCTCACGAAAGAAATTCAGTTGCTCGCTAATAGAAAGAAAACATATATAGCACAAACGAAATTAAACAAATAAACCAACCTATAATTCAACAGAGAGAATCAATGAAATAATCTATCGAATTTGTTATGTTATTTCTGTTTTGCTCAGGTTGAATATAGTGGGCTTCTATTGCGTCGAAAAATTACAACCCTGGGACTGGACTTTCTATTTGGTGCAGAAAAAGGGTTGGTTATCTCAAAATAAAGGTCTAGTCCAACTATAGTCAAATACAGAATAATGGATCATTCGGTTTTACCTACAGAAAATTTAGGGTAAAGCAAGGTATGAGTATTAATTTGAACTTATAAAAGCAGGTGACAACGGGTTTGTTTAGGATTTTTTATCTTCTTTTATAAATAACTACAGGGTTTGTGCGCGAAGACGCTTCATCAGATGGAAAACCGCATGAGGCAACAGTAAACATCTGAAAGAATCTCTTCACACACACAAGTCGACGAATTAGCCGATATTTGCTATTCGTAGGACCAACAACGCTAATTTTGAATCCATCAGAGTTTTTGCAGGTTTTGTGAAAAACCATTTATTCGACAGAAAACAAGCGCATAATATGCTGCCACTTCAATATCACCTAGTGCTAAATAAAGCTGATCAATGGAAGAGCGTTAATAAAGTATTTTGTAGTTTAACAGATTAGATTTTTTAATTTTTGGATAGAGAACGATATGATTCATGGACAAACGATCAGTCGAAGATATTTATTCAAAACTATCACAAAAATGATGAGCGCGATTATTTAGTATCATTCCTAAGCTTTGTAAATTTCATTATTTCAAACGAGTTCGAAAAAGAAAAATGAAACATTATGATCGTTTCAAATTCGTCAAGATCATGATTAACTTTTACGTCGCCTACAACTTCAGAAACAGTTTCGAAAACCGATAGATTTTCTCGATTCAATATTTATCAATAAATAGACCTGTTTTCTTTGCAGTCTAAGTTTAGATATGACTTAACAGTGTACTTGATATCTGTCTCACGATTCCTCTGTGGCTTTTTTGTTCTGCACATCTTATGATGATGATTATGGCTATACGTATTTTTCGCCTTTATTCAGGCATATCATAAAAAATCGAATGTTGCCATTTTGATCTGTAATTTAATCATGAAAAGGTTTCAATATTACTAAAAAGTGCGGAAAGTCTCAGTCAAAATGGATCTTTCCATATCGCCATACAAGATTTTCCAAACAGCAAGAGTTTCTGAGCTCTTTGCGAAGAACTGTGATTTGTTCAAGATATTGTATTGCGAAATGGTAACAGCGGTATTGGGTAAGACTTCAGCACATCATAGTAATACTGACACTTCTTTGTTGGCAAGATTTTCGATCGAAACTCCGACATTCGATTGTTTTTGAAACATCCTGATACAGACGAAAAGTTTAGGAAATTGGATATAATTCTAGAGAGAAGGCTACATGAAACGGTTCATTCTAGACTGTGTCTAGTTTCGAGGAGTCTTGCCAAATTTAGTAAGTCTCACTTCAAACGCTATTTATTACTTTTAACGACTTTCTTATCAGATCATCATTGATTCTACGGCATCAATTACAAGTACGTACTTTAAAAGTAGTATTTAGTCCGATGAAGAAAGTTTACTGTAAAGCTTACGTGACTGCTGACTAGTGGTCGTTATTTTGATTGACGATGTTGTTGTTGCTGTTGTGGTCGATAATGTTATTGGTGCTATTGTTGTAATGACAATGGTTTCTGACTTTTGTGGGGCAAGAATGACGAATTTTAACAGCAGTGAAAGAGTAACTACAAAAATTGTGAAAACGATAAATGAAGTACCAATAATTTTAGTTCGCCGACGGTTCAGACATTTATATCGCTCATTATTTCCAGTATCATTTTCGTTGTATATTGGGTTGTTATGCATATGATGTACCTCAAGAAGTCTTAGCTGAAAAGAAGAAAACAAATGATCGCTTGAAACCACTTTATATTTGTTTTGTACTATCGGAAAAAATAAAAAAATGCAGGTAACTGTGGCTATAGGCACATCACTCGTACACGATATCTCTTCTTTCATTGTGGCTTGTGATACACTCGTTCTTAACTTGTATAACCGGCTCATTCGTTACTCTTTATGCATGATTGCGCCTCTTTCTATTTTAATTTTCCTGCCGTAATTTATCTCTTCGTATTCATCTCTCTCGTAGATAGACTCGTGTTGTATGCCAGATAGACGCATTTGGAGAGATATACACTTGGAAAGAGATAAAAGTCGAATAAACATCGTGTCATACGGCCCAAACTCGTATGTCTTTCCATTTGTCATAGTGATTGATGTGAAGTAGCTCAAGAAACATCAATACTGAGGCTGGTCATAGAGCTACACTCCTTCTTTTTCATTGCCATAATTTTGCCTCGAACGCAAAAAAGCATTCTTATGCTCTTATCTTTGGGTGATATATTGCCTATATGACCAAGATAACGCACCTTTAAGTTTCATTTCTAAAGTTTCTCACGTTAAATGTTTCTATCTGAATATTATTTTATTAAGTGCACATTACGACACATGGTAAAGCCATCTATACATTAGAAAATGTCTTTCAATGAAGGAAGCGAAAGAAAGAATAGAAGATCATTATGATGGTTGATCTTTTTCAGATCTATGTTGTTTATTGAGAGTGTGGATAGGAGAAGATGAAAACCTACACTCACACGCACAATCACTCATACTCTCTTTGATCAATTTGAAGGAGTGATTGAAGACAAGTTTGGCCAGATAAGAATCAGGATAGGGCTCCAGCATAAGACCAAGAATCGTTTGCACTGACCAATCAGATAATTTGAAGTGAACATTGTAACGAGAAATATGCAGAGTGGCTTCATTCTTTTTATTATGGCTGCATCTATTTTATTCATTATTAGATGAGAAACTAGAGAAGTAGCGTTACCACCAGTCACGGTATAAATGTTCACTATACGCTATCACATCACTCCAGTTCTGTGCATATCACGTAGAACACAGCCTTGTATAGAAGAATAAGAATATCGGTTACAAAAAAAAGAATGAAAAGATAAGATGATGAGAGAAAGAATAAGAACCATTGAAAAAAGATTACACAGATCATGAACAAAAGGAATATGACTATTATATCATTAACAAGATACAAGCTAACAACGATAACACGATGACACCTGAAAGTGTACCTTATTCATCGGCACAAACATAAAGCTCGTCTACCATAGCTCGAATTGATCATAGACGTGCACAATGTAACGCACCGTTTAAATATGAGCCTTGCTATCCTTCTTCTTCTTCGGCATCCGCAGTGTAGTGCACAAAAGATAAAAACGGATAAGATACGTCCAGTGATGAGAAAATAAAGTCCCATTGTAAAAAAAATAGCCAAGCATTAAAATATGAGGGTGTGGGTGTGGGTGTGAATGTGGGTGTAGGCTAAAAGAAGGTTCATAATAGTTGGATTGGAATATGGAAAATAAAGACGAAATCGAAGTGAAGATTTGAGAAATATACATGACGACTGGAGTGGCACATATGCAAAATTGTCCATCTTTATCTCTCTATGGCTATTCTGTGTAAGACTCAAACAGGATTTATAATTACATGTACTTTTCTTGCTAAAATAACTTTCTTTCATGAGTTCTGGAGGAACGATTGGATTAGGTTGAAGGTAAACTTCAGTGTACATCAAAGTCTTTTTTAAGATCAAAAGAATTAAAAACTACCTCAAGCTCTTTTAGAATATCAAATATTCGTTGAGCATAAAGATTCATTTGATATGCTAATTATAATGTTAATAAAATAGAACAATAGTTGTTTTATTGCTTTAGTAAGGAAATGAAGGTATGTATTCTAAAGGAAAAAATGATACTATTTTGAATAGTATATACTTAGCTGATGAATATTTTTATAAAACAGCAAATATTTCAGTCACTCAAATATAATTTATTCAAGAAAAAGATGAAAACTCCATGTCAACTTTGCTTTTCTGTCCTATACTTTGATTGTTATAAAGATGATATGAGCATCCCAAAAAAAGTACTTTTCTTCGATTCATCTCCTCAACATAAGTTGATTGTAAAGAATTAAAAAACATATTTTTGAGTGAGAAAGTTAAAACACAAGCATATTATACATTCATTTTTATAGTTTCTTTCGATAGACAATACATAAATGTCATTATATTAATTGGTAATTTAAACTAAAAGCATTTTATCAAACTATGAAAACTTTCAAATAAATTATTTTCTGAAATAAATAGAAGACTTTCTTAGAGGAATGATGCACCGAATATAATAAACCACTTCCTTTAATTGATTTCTCATAAAATTGGAACTTTATTTAGTTTATTTTGCATCAGGATATGCCTAGTTTTCTGATTTTTGCGTTGAGAAACCTTACAAGATTGAGGTCGACACCAATCCTAGGTTTTTTTTAAACTCTTAAAAATCTCTTATGCTTTTGTGAAAATCTTTGAATCAAAAGTTTTGAAAATATATGAGATAGAATAGAAGACTTCCCTGAAACAATCTTTATCCTTGCTTATAACACTAAACATGGAATCTTTTGTTACAGAGAGATAGAGGTTCACTATTTATAATCAGTATTAGAAGATGAAGTATTTAATCAAGTTAACAAATTTTTACATTAATCAAACAATATTTATTACACAAGTTATCATTTATACTATTAGGATGAACGTTTTAACAAAAATTCTATTCATGTGTATTAAAATAAACATAAAGAAATGACAGTTCATCCGGTGAATCTATCTGACGTAGTAGAATATTAATTTGACAGTGAAAACACATTTTACTATTTGCCTGAATAAACCTGACTTTCCTTAGAGCTGTAAAGGATAGTAAGTAAAATATTTATTTTTTCCAGAAGAAAGCAAAAATGAATCCATGTGAAAAATAATCTTCAGTAAGAAAGAAGATCTTAATAGAATCATTATGGCTTCTTCAATGGCTCTATATATTCTTCATATTAGTCAAAAATATACGCTCTATGCTAGTTACATTATACTTATTGCGGGAATAATTGGAAATGTTCTTAATATTTTTATTTTTATCAGTTTCAAAGCCTTTCGAAATAATCAATGTGTTTTATATTTTGTAACCGAATCAATTTCCAATATATTTCAAATAATAATATTTTTTCTTATACGTTTATTAATCGTATTAAATGATAGTGATCCAGCAAATTCAATAATTTTTTGGTGTAAATTTCGTGCTATGATGATTACATTATGTACATTAATTTCGTTTTCTGCAATATGTTTTTCTGCTTGTGATCAATATCTTTCAACAAGTCTTCAAGCCAGTTTAAGAAAATTGAGTACAATTAAATTAGCTAAAATTCTAATATTTACAGCAATTATTATTTCAATATTACATACCATTCCATTTTGTATATTTATTGAAATACGAGCTTCTTTCTGTAGTGTTTTCAATTCAATGATGTCTAATTATCTAACACATTTCTATTATCCAATTTTATCTGGTCTTCTACCTATTTTCATAGCATCATTATTTAGTATTTTAGCATATCGAAATGTTCGACGAATTGTTCGACGACAAATACCAATAGTTCGTCGACGACTTGATCGTCAATTGACAGCAATGGTACTTGTTCGTATTATTGCATTTGTTATATTAACATTACCTTATGCTATTCAAAGAATGTATACATATCTTGCAAAAATTGATCAATCAAATCTTTATCTATTTGCAATTAGTAGTCTAGTAGGAGGAGTTATAAGTTCGCTATTTAATCTAAATTATGCGGTAACAATTTTCTAACTGATACATTTTTTTTTGTGGTATTTATATTATCTATTTTTATTTAGATATCTTTCTATATATTTATGGCATCTTCAGTACGATTTCGTCGTCAAGTGAAATATATTTTGGTAAAGAAATCTTGGCAACGATTGAAACAATGGTTTTCTTACAATGAAAATCAAGTTCATCCAAGCATGCACATGCAATCAGTTGGTTCTAGCATTGAACTACAATGAAAAGATCTTGACACTAAATTTTATTTCAAACTTTTACAAAATTTGTTTTATTATTTCCTATAAACAATTTATTTGTAATATGTATTAAAGAGTTTTCGTATCCAAAAAGTTGTTTGATTTTCATCGATGAAATATGAGGCGTTTGATCTTTTTTTCTGTTAATACATAATTCCACGATGCATCTGGTAGAGACATTTGCTCTCCCACCCCATGTAATTAGAAACGCACTAATTACAATCTTTTATATAAAATTTTTTAATAGAAAATGTCTGAATCAAGCCTTGAACCTAAATATTTTCTATTAAAAAATGTTGATCATAAAGATTTATACTTTGTTTATAAGTACAGAGGAATTTCCTTGATTGACTTCAGAAAATTTTGTTAGATCTGGTAAAGAGCTTTAATTTCGAATTTTTAAGAGTAACCTTCTAAAAAAAAACTACTTTCGGAAGATCTCAAAGCTTAGATTTCATTACAAAAAATTATCAATCTTTCATGCAACTATGAATAAAAGATTCTTTTCGTTCAATGGAACTAAAGAAATAATTTTTGCTTTCATGTCGAAATACAAAATTGACTAAGAAAAACTAATCTTTATGATTATTTCGATATGATGTAATGATCAACTATTTTGAATCTTGGCTACGTTCGAGAAATAATATCACCAGGGTTCCAAAAGGAAGTGACATTTTTAGATTAAAAATATGTCCTTGCTTTTTATTGCGCTTTGATTTCCTACTGAGAAAAACATTCTTGTTTTGATAACAACGCCAAAAGAAAAATTAATTCTTTCATGTTTAAGAATTTTGATCATCAAAAGTTTAAAATTAAGGAAAGCAAATCTAGTGTTTAGATTCAGCATAAGAAATTAACTGAAAAACCATAGACTTTATTACAAAAATATTTTTCGTCCAAACTAGATTGCTATTCTAACTTTGATTCTTTTTAATTTTATCATTACATCCTATTAAAGCAGTCATAGAAATTTTTCGTAATGAAAGTGTGGTTGTGATTCTTATCTACATCAAGAAACACACTCATATCCATACCCCATATTTACATGGGTTGAGTGATGAATAACAGACTGTTTTATTTTTTTATATTATCCTTTCATTTTTTAAAGAGAAGACGTGACTTAAATGATGATTTTCTTCCGCAAA
>CAJNOP010002827.1:0-15574 GCA_905250075.1 Rotaria sp. Silwood1
TAGCTATTAATCATTGTGTTAGACTTCGATATCAAGGATGTGTTTTAATTATTCAATATGAATTTCAGATATAATTCTGTTATTGCTTTGATAAAATCAACATGAATTGAAAAGGAACAACAGTATAAGGATAGAAAGCATATAGACATAGGACTATTTTTATGACATTTATTCAAATATACGTTTTGTTTATCATTGAGAGACATGTCTAATCAAAGTTAGATAATTATTAAGCAGAACTTGAATAAGCTATGAATTAGTATATCTTTATTTTTCACTATTTTAACTTTAATTTATGTCTGATTAATTGAATAATAGAAATTCGAGAAAGTCTTTGATGTTGTTGTGACAAAAACAACTCATTGAAATATCTGAAAGAACACTCAGTCACACATTGAAGAAATAATGAACTTTCATAGAGCTAATTTATCATTAAAAATCTAGCATTAGCAACATGACTCGCCGAAGGACATTTACTTTCATTTCATAAATTTTAGTTTTAAAAACTTTAAATGACAGCAACATTTTCGAAAACTAATTAATAGATTTCCGTAGACAATTGTTGAGACTAAACAATCTCTATCGAAAGTTTTCTGAGCATGGAAAGATTTTTCAAAAAAATGGACTTACTTTTCGTTAGCATAACATGAAAATTTCGAAGAGGAAAAATTTTTGAGTTCGATCTTACTGAAAATTTTATCATAGATATAGTTTATACTGTATAGTCGATCCTGAATTTTTTCTTGAATACTTAGACAAATAATCACTCATTATTAACTATAATTATGCATCAATTGAAAGAGGTAACATTTTTACGTATGCCTATGGTAAAAGAACTTATTCAGAATAATTTCTACTTTTTTTTTGTTTCTTTACTTGCTTTCAGTTGTAACGATTATCTTTTATTACAGATAATATAATAATGATAAAAACAATGGAAGAATTTCTTATTGATGCACAAAATGAAGTAGAAAATATTTTCATACTTCAATATTAGCATTCATTTATTGAAGATATATGAAATACATATGAAAATAGTTTCTAGATTTCTTATTCTTTTTTTTAAATTTAGACAAAATCCTCATGAATATAGATAGTAAGAAAGAAAACTAGTAGTTACTGACCCCTATTATCTCCTACTGAACGAAATAATGAATTTGATGCATTTAATGGTATTTAGTATACAGCTAAATTTTGTAAAAATGGAATGCATAAAATAGTACGTCATCAACAAACTGTACTAATATATTGCAATACTTATATATTTGAATAAATACTGCGTTATGTTACTTATTTTCAAATGGTATTTATAACAAAGCCATATATGAGATCAGATATTGGAATTGAAAATGAATATTCCTATGAAACAGCATCACATTATTATTTAAAAACATAGACCATGATCATATGATATAAAATAAATTTTTTTTTTAAATTGTTCTATTAAAATATTAGTCGTCGATGTTTATATGTATCAAATACTGGTTTCTTTTTGTTATCGTTAAATGAAAATGTAAATTCTTATGGTTGGTAGCTTGAGTGAATTTTAGATGGAATATTGAACGAATATTTTCAAAACTTTGTTCAATACGAAAACAGATAGATAAGGCTGAGACATTTTATAGATTAAAAAAGTGATCTTCGTGACAATTATTAGGTGGAACAAAATTTATTTTAACTGTTAGTTTACAAATAAGCTTCGAGAAAGTTTTCTTGATATACGTGTGAATATTCTTATAAAGATCATCAATATTTCTATTTTCATGCTTGATTTGTTTACTTCAAACATGTATTCGTAAGTAACTACAAATCTAATATCAGACTAAGTTATCTGACCAAATTGTATATCATACATACTTAAAAGTATACCTTGGAAATCATTGTAGTATAAGATCTGCTCAGCAACAAGTGCTTCACAGGCAGACGAAGATAGCTTCATGAATTCCTTACTGATTCGTACTTGTCTCGCTGTGGAATACAAACCGATCTAGTAGTTTGATGATTCGGTGGCCATCAGGTGCACGTACACAGAGATCATAATGACCAATTTTAGTCTTACTATCTTATTTTTTCTAAGGAATGAATAAAACTCAAAAACCAAGAGTCATCAAATGGGTAAGACTTTCGTTAGTTTACGAATAATTTCAATAGATAACATAAAGCTCTGTGATAATAAACAGCGACAACTTCAAAACCAACATTCATATGATTACTTGTGTTGATTAATAATCAATTCATGAAATAATTTTGAAATTCAAATGTTAGTTTTAAAAAATAGTATTTAAAATGTATCTGAGCTGAGTGCTTTTAAAGGGACTCTGAAGTCAACTGATAAAATGTGAATAAATTCATTCTTCACATTTCGTTATTTAGATCTTTCATAAGTTGACTTCTACTTCAAGATTGGTAATTCTTTTCAAATATACATATATTTTTGTTTCTTTCGTCTCACAGTAATTTGAAAATAATACAGTAAAAGTTTTAATTGTTTTTTTCTCAATTCTAAATATCTCTCTATTTCCAATGATGCCATCTAGATGAGATACTGTAACTGGCTGAGTTGCCGATCTCAGAACTACATTAACATGCTTCTTGCGTATTTAGAAAAAGGAAAGCATAGCTTTATCACATCAAGATTAACCGATCATTTTTATTCGCTCTTGAATAAAACATTGATTAGCTGACGAAAGCCATCAAATATCTATAACATGGATGAAATTGAATAACAGAATAATGTGATATTTCGTAAAAGTGAATATTTATTAGAAAGGTACTATAACCATGAATTTCCACAGTATTTCTTTTGTTGCAACGAATAATGTAGCTACTCGATGAGTGTAAGTCTAATGAGTTGATTGCATCGTTCTTTTTTACATTGTCTTAGATCATCTGTCATGCACATAGACGGATCATTGTTGACTAATACTGTTGATTAACTTATTTATAATTGTCGACTATTCAATATTGTTTCTTATACACCAACACTATATATAAGGAGGTAATAATTATACTCTTTCATTTCTAAATATCAAGATGAAAAAAATTACTCGATTAGAAGACTTATCTAATGAATTGTTCTTCGAAATATTTGGTTATTTACATGCACTTGATATTTTTACGGCATTTTCAATATTCAATCAACGTATTACATTGATACTGACTTCAATTTCACTTCGTATTGTTGTTTCCTCACATCAAGCAGTTTAAATTTCTCTTGAGGATTTCATTCGTGATTTTACATCTGTTATTTCTTTCTTTTTCATTCGATATACATTTGAAAATCTTGAACTATGTGCACTTTATTCATCACATTGGTCAATACAAATATGAACTGCATTGCAACAATTAAAAAAAATCTCATTAAACTAAGATCGCTTCGATTTATCGTAGGAAATCATAGGCAAATTTGTGAAGAAGAGAAACAATATACAAGTCAAACTATTTTAACATATCAATCATCTTCACTTCGCTCGGTCGATTTCGTATGTTACTTCAATCATTCGCATTTAACAACTGGTGCTACTCTTAACTGGACATTAACATCCATGACTTTAACAGTTTATGGTTTACCTCATCAGTTCTCAATTTATTGTGTTCTATATGTATTTCATATTTATCGTGCATTAAGACGTTTACGTGTATTTATATTAATTCTTGCAAATTCAAATATTCAACATGCATAGTAAGTTTTTTTTATGAAATGATATAATTTCGTATTAGACTATCTGCAAATTGAGAGAAGAAAATAAATAGAATTTTTATTACGATTGATAGTGGTACAGTAGTTTTAACCAAAAGTTATACTGATGTCTTCTCTATGGAATTCTCTGCGAAATTATTTAATTTTGACAAGCTATAAAAAGGATTTCATATTTAGCAGAGCTTGTTCATTCTACAATGGTAAGATTAGGATTTAAAGAAAACTATGTGAAATAAAAAATATGTAACCGTAATGGAATTTTTGTCATCACTGACATAAAAAAAAAAACTAATTCGTAGTAAACTAATGAAATAGAAAAAAATCTACCTTCATATATATTCTTACTCATATTTTTATGTTTCTTTGTAAGATATAAAATGAAAGATGATTTTTAATGGTGAAATAGGATTCTATTGATTTTAGACAATATATTACTTTCATCACTCAAAACAGGTTAAACTAGACCTCTACCCGGCCCAAGGCCGGCTAGAAAAGTCGGCTGACTGCAGAGCCCGAAAAATATCAAAATCTGGTCCTATACGACATCTACTATTTCTAAACCCAAGACTTGTGTAGAAGAAACCATAATGAATCTGAATCGTCGATTTCCATATAAGAAAGCTCTCAGCTGTTCATTATCGTTCATTGTCTCATCTGTATAAACAATGAAGAGATATTTTTAAACGTTTGAGACTCTTTCATGGATGAATTTAAGTTATGCAAGACAATAATTAAAGTATATATGCACATAAGATCTGAAATATGAATGGTGTGGGTGCGTGTGAACGAGAAGAACAGCCACCCATACACCCACACCCGTGTAGGTACAGTGATATAGTCCCAACAGTATAGGAAGAGTGATATACTTATGAGGATATCGGTAAAATGATATATTCAAAAGAATATAGGCAGAATGATATATCTATAAGGATATACGTGATGTCATATACTCACAAGGCTAAAGGTAGAGTGCTATATTCATGAGGAAACAGGTAGCGTGATATACTTCAGAGGATAGGTAGAGTAATATATCCATGGGGATATAAGTAGCGTGATGTTCTCACAAGAGTATAGGTAGAGTAGTGTACCGCAAAAGGATATTGATGAAGTACTATATCCATGCCGGTATTGTTAGATTGGCCTATCTATGAGGATTGGAATTGAATGTTATATTCATGACTGTTTTCCTTCACGAATAGAGGTGTAAATTGTGAACTTTTTCGCGCTCTCTATCGATTTCAAGTGGTACCAGGTTGTTGAGGTCTAGTTGTTAGAAGGTTATATTTAGCTGGAAATACCGGTAAGTGTGTTTACAGATGAAAATTTTCTTTAGAGTGAGAAGTTAATTTGAATTATAATTCACTTATCAATATTCGACAGTATCAGTGATGTGAATAATGTGAGACTGAAGAAATCTTTTGCATTCCTATTAGACGGTCGTGTATGATCATACAAGATCGTACGGTTCGCTCATATGTGGATTTTAGTGTAAGATCTGATGTAAAATTGCAGACACGACGATTTTCCATACGATTTTTCGTATGATCCTATAGGATCAGGTACGATATTACTGTAATATCTGATACGGACTTACAAGAATCTGTCATTGATCTTAGAGTCTGACTTCTCGACCTGTGTGGTCTTGGAAGAATCGTACATCAAGATTTGATATAAATTTTGCAGACACGAAAATTTCTCACACGATTGGCGTCTGATATTACAAGATCATACACGCTTAGACATCTGATTCTAAGATCTTACGTCTGACTTTTTGAGCTGGGATTCCACATAATCCGAGCCCACCCAATCCTATTGAGTCAGAGCAGGGCTCGAAAAACATCTGACAGGCTAAATTTTTGCCACCTGAACTCCTATTGGTTGAGTGCGGACCCAGGAAACATCTGATTGGGCTGTTCAGTAGAACTTTAGTCGGAAAAGACAAATCTCTGCCACGAAGTCTGTTAGGCTCAAAGAGGTTTCCAGCTTGCGAAAGGTCCAAAGAACATTTTTTCTTCCTGTGCGAACGAACGTAACAACTCATTTTTCGTAAGACCCTCCTTTCAGTAGAGGAAACAAAATTAATCATTTTTTTTGTTGTTTTTTTTTATTTGACGAATATAGAATCTTTAAAAGCATTAATGTTTTGATTTGTAATATGTTGAAAAAGTGTTTGGAGTTATTATTGTTTTAAAAAAAATATGGTAAATCAAGATATATAAATTTAGTATGAATGAGAAATATATTAGAAAGATTTGATGTATAATAATTTGTTAAGTGAAATATCTAAGAGAAATGTTTTATCGTAGATAGGAGAAAAATTTTTCTATGAAATAGAACCTATTGGATTGGTTCGGATGCAACAACTTTGAAGTTTCAATGGTAACAAACTAAACATAATCTTAGTCAACTTTTTTTTTCCTAAAATACTTTTTATATAGGAAGGAAAATTTATACTGTTGTTCAATTAAAAAATAAATAGAATAGTTTATATTCATCAATTTGATTGGCAATATGTGAAAAGATTGAAAAGAATACACTCTTTGAATAGTTGTTCATGAGTATTGATTTAATATTTTATCTTTGGTAGGAATCAAATATTCTTAAAATCATAGTTTAAATAATAAAATCTTTTTGCTTTACTATTGTAGTATATGTTTATTGGAAATATCACAATCGAATTCCATTGTTTAAATTATATTACCATCATTTATAGTCAAAAATTTTCATACCTAAATAGAATTACAAGAAATGTTCATTGAGAATCGATTCACTGATTCTTAGACTGATGGCGTATGAATATTCATGCAATTGCTTTTAAATGTGAGCATGCGTTAACTAAAATCTATTTTCTCATAGACATTTATTTCAATTTCAAGACCCATGTTCTATGATTAAATTTACTCAACAAGTTATAATTTATATGAAACATTGATATGCTTGTCAACTTAATTTTTATACAACTCATATTAGTCGGTTAATTTCAAAAGCAATGACTAGATGTCTGATGTCGTTTGAGCTAAAAATTCCTAAGTCCTAAGTTATACCATAGATACTAAACTACTCTTTTTTTGGCTATAGTTGCCATATGGTAACCGTGTTACAGATAGACAGACAGACACATGTAAATTTACGTTTTTAGATCTTATCCTTTCAGTCTAGGGAATACTAAAAATGTCGATAGGAATAATATCCGATAATAAAAACATCGAATGATAATTATGTTGAAAGAAAAAATGTCAGCATCTAGATTTTACATTATTCGTATGTCAATAATTTATATTTGAATCGTTTTTTTGTCAATCTTGAGCATCAGCATTCAATACGATTAATGCGATAGAGAATATCATAAAACAATGGTTCACTACGATAGAACAATGTTCAAGAGTATAGTATTGATTTACAACATTTTTTTTTACATTTTGATTTTTTACACGCTCGATATTTTTTGTTTCGCTATTTCTTTGTCAGGTGACCCAAAGGAAATATTATCGAAAATCTTTTTACAAAATTGCTAAGTATTGCTCAATTCAATATAAAAGGTGAGTTGGCATTTTTGTGAAACAGAATCTGAAAGAAGTGTTGAAATATTTAGAGTAGACATTTTTTACCCAAACTCTCTTTCCTACAGCTCGCGACAGTATGTTCTATAAATATATGTCAGATATTACTCCGATTTTTCTACACCCATGTCATTTTTATAACTTATATTGAAAATTTTCGTTGAAAAGGTAGACAGAAAGTCCAAAGGATCTCCCCTATAGAACCATACTAATCGCAGGTTTCTATATTGTATTATTTAGACAAACGGAATCGATTTTACTAGGAGTGACTAGATGGCGCCAGGACACAATACTATTTTTCTTCAAACATTAAAGGCCGAAAATCACAATATTTAATTTCAAGTGCCAAAACATTTTTCTGATGCAATCGCGAAGACTATAGTGCTTGAGTAGAGACGATAAATTGTACTAGAAATATTGCTATTCTGTTAATGACAAAAATATATGAATCATCGAGTTTATAATCAACTTTACCGTCTGTTGCATCATCGATTTTTTGATGTTTAGTGTCATCAGTTTCATCATCCACTTCATCGCGTTTCATTGTCCGACTCATCATCGATAAGGGGTTTTTCGATTTGTTGAACATATGCGGCTTCTCATCTCAAAACGAGTTCGTTTTGATGAGTGTGAGTGATATAGCTGTTGGCGATAACGAAATCTTACGTATCTAGCCAATGAAAGATTAATCAATGAACGTTTGCTAATTAATTGGAAGCTGGTGTTGTGTTCGCGTGCACATGATTTCATAGTGATTCATGCTTATTCAAGATAGTTGGATGTGCAATACTTTACACGTACTCTTACATAACGTGTGGCTTTAATGAGTCACACAAGTCTCCAACTCTGGAAGTTGTCATTATCAGAATAGTATTTTTCTCGTAAAATTTCAACTTTCTCACAATTTATTGCCTCTACTCAAATACTATACTCTTCGATTGCATCAGAATTTTTTTTTTTAAGTTAAAATTATACACTGTGATGTTCAACCTGATTAATAACTTGGCAAGATTCGGTTACTCCTAATGAAATCGATCTCTTGTCTATAACTTACAAACAAAAAAATAGTTTAATCTAATGAAGAATTCTTACCAGACGACTGGTTTTTCAAATAGTAAAAACTTCTGATCTCTATTTTACTTTTATCGAAAGTTACTCAATAGCTGATAATTAGCCTTTCATTTTGGATCAGGACATAGTTGCAATTTTCTTAAGAGTGTTTCGAACTAAAAGCAAAGAAATGAATCGCTTTCATACATTACACTCGAAACCGATAGGATTTTATTTTGACCGATATCTTGAAATTCTTAACTTAACCAGCAAAAAATTAGTTTGTTTAATATGTCAATGAATCAACGAGATAGTTTTTTCAAGTAAAGTTTATTACAACAGCTCTATGAAGATCATGAATAAAAACAAAATCCATAAACGCACTCAAAGAAGCATTTTATATATTTTAATGGGACGTCATTATTATACGGCATGTAATCGTATATCAACAACGTTTGTAAGGCTGGGTTGAGGTGAAAATTTTAACTTCTATACTATAATACATCATTAGATAGTATTTCACAATAGTGACGATAGAAATTGTTATCAAAACTTGCCATTACGCCACATAGATCAAGAAAAAGATCAACATTGCATCAAACTTATAACGTAACGTCTTGAAATACTTGTTTTTTCTTTGGGGTTTGTAATTGCACAATCTGTATGAAACACCATATAAGTAAATGGGGCACGTGTTACACTATTAACATTAATTTTTTCTATTCTTATCATGGCGTCATGTACAATTACTTCGCCGGGAGGTAATGCTCCTTCATTGGTAAAATTTCGAATACCATTTCATAGTAATAAACAAAATGAAGATTGTCTTTCACGAGTTATTCTTGTCATTGATCGATCTGGATCAATGTGTGGAGGTAAAAAGAAAAACCTATAATATTAATTTAAAATGAAAATTAATTAAAATAAAATATAGGTCCATGGAAACAAGTTCAATCAGCAGTTCAAGCAATTTATGAAATGAATCAAAAATTAGCAAGAGATGCTAGTTTCGAACCTATTGTTATAACTTATAATGATACAGTTTCTGTTACTGATTTAGCTTCAATAGCAAAAACAACAGCATGTGGATCAACAGATTTTGTTAAAGGTATTTTTATTTTTTAAATTTGAAAAAAAAAAGACACAAAAACAATTTTATAATTAGCTTTTCAACAAGTACAAAACACTATAAAACAAATAAATGTTAAAAAACGTATTGTCATCATTTTTATGACTGATGGATGTGATTCATGTAATCGTCCAAATGCAATTATTGATGCACAAACAAAATTACGTATGTTTTTAAACAAATCTGGTTTCGATTGTGTTGTACATGTTATTGGTTATTCAAAAGATCATGATTTAAATATGATGAATACATTAAAAACTTTAGGTACAACTGAAGGTATTTATCGATATGCTGAAGGTTCAATGGGTTTAGATGAAAAATTTCGTGAATTATTTGAATTTGCTGATTTAACAATTGAATTTACAATAAAATTACCTAATATTAAAGAACCAATTAAAATTACTGGTGAAATGATAGATTCGAATTATGTTGAAGCTGAATGTTGGTTATCATTAAATGAAAATATAAAAAATCCTATTGAAATAATTATTGGTACAAATCATTATAATATTATACCAAAATCAACTGAACCCGATACAATTTTTATTATTAAATCTTTATCAAAACGTACAAATGATATAACAACTCAAAATGAATTAGATCAAATTCAAAATGAATTACAACAAGTAAATATGTTTGGAAGTTATCTTAGTGGAACAAAAACTGATCGACAATTAGCTATAGAACTTCGTGTTGAACTTCAAACACGTTTAAATACATTACATTCTATTATGGCTGATATTGCACGTGGTACATTAAATCAAACAGCTGCTCTAGCAAAAATGAATGATTTAAGATATGCAGATAAGTAAGTTAAATTTTAAATGTTGTATAAGTTTTTTTGTTGTAATTTATGATTAAAACTAATAGATTTTCAAAATCATCACGTCAACGTCGAATGGATCAACGTGCAGTACGTAATCAAGCAAATCTTCAATTAATTGATAAAAAATTAAATGAACTTAAATTTAATCAAGAAACTGCTTTTAATAATGTTGATCTTACAACATTTACTTGTTGTTTAACATTAAATAATTGTCAAGATATGATGATAGAAAGTCAAGATGATATTATGGGTGTTGGTCTTGTTGTTGAACGACAAGAACATGTTGTTGATGCACCAACATTAATATCTGTTAAACATGTATCAGTAACAATACTTTCACGTTCAGCATGTGATGATGCTATTAAAATGAAACTTAATATTGGAGATGCAGCTCAATTACATGGAGGTTTTATTTTATCAAAATCAAATGCACCAACAACAAGTACAAATTTTAAACAACGAAAATCAAATAATCAACAACAATCAGAATTTACTCGTGGTGTTGCTGCCGAACCAATAAATACATTTTTACCACTTTATATATGTGATGCACATTTTGAACGTGTACAAATTATGTTAGAACCTATACTTGGTTATATATTTACACTTGATATAACTGGTTATAAAAATGATCAACTTTTAGGTCTCTATTCAATTCTTGGTCAAATAATGAATGCTAGTCCACGAAATGGATCAGAACGTGAAGAAATTATTTTATATGAATTTACACGTTTATGTCAAAATCTTCTTCCACGAACACTTGAATATCTTGGTCAAGAAAATGATATTTTAAAAAAATTTATGGCAAATCCAACTGGTCGTAGTAAAGCACATATACAAAATTTAATGACACTTTTTGGTTATATTCATGCATTAGGTATAAAAACAATTGATGAATCAATTCGTTATGCTATTGTTGAAGAATTATATCGACGTCATTTTTCTTATATATATCATGGTACATCAGATAATATTATTAATGAACATTTACAATCATTACTTTATGATAAAGATGATAATAATAATAATAATAATAATGATACAAATAAAGAATCAAATATAAATGATTTATCTTATGTTAAAACAAAAAATGATAAAACAAATGATGGTCATTTTGCTCAATATGCTCGAGCAGTATTAAAAAAAAATGAAAAAAATCCTAAAATTCCAACAGAAAATATTGATATTGAATTTGAAATACCTGAACGACCAATAAGTATAATGAATAATAAAATACGTTCAAAAATGATTGAATTATTATCTCCTTTTTCAATCAAATCAATTCAAAATGTTCTTGATCGATTAGGTATTCGTATGATGGATATATCAAATGAACAAGAATGTCATATACTTCGATCAATGCTTGTTCAATGTCTTCGATTTTATTCAAATGAATCAATTAATTCAGCTGTTTTCAATAAAACATTTTTTGATGTACGTACAGATTCTGAACGAATTCTTATTGCTGCACATGAAGATTTTGATGCTAATCGTCAAACTTTAACAAAAAATAGAATTGAACAAATTCGTGCACTTGAAATTGCACGACGTACAGTATTAACAAAAGATATTGGTGTATATCTTGGTAGAATGATGATCTATGCACCAACACGTGGTGGTAAAATATTTGATACTATATTAAGTTTATTACTTGATCGTAGTCAAAAACAAGTACCTTTATTAGCAGAAAAAATATCGATTATATTTACAGGTCATTATAAAGAACATCATGATGCTGAAAAAGAATTTGATGTATTAAGTAATGGTATTGCTTGGTTTCCGGATCGATCAATTATTAATCGTGTAAAAGAAGCACTTGGTGACGATCAATGGGATGATTTAGATCGATTGATGAGAGGTCGTACTTGTGGTCACGTCTATCGTTTATCGGATATCCCTAATCGTCATGGTTATTGCAATTCACATCCAAATCCACTTTTAGTAGTTCGATGGTCTCCATAAAAACTTGCTCTTTGAAAAACGAGAACGAAAAACAACGTTATCTATATGTAAACATTGTGAATAAATAAATGGCTTATCCAACCGTCATGATGTAATATTTTTTCTACTATCTCGTTTCAATATTTCAATAAAATTATCCCTACTAGGGTTGAAATTTTCATTAGATTTCGAGGTTTTCATACCTGTTTTAAGATTAAAATATAGGCTGATGACTATAAATTGGCGTCACCATGTTGTTTAGTGTGAGTCTTTATACAGTGACGAAATCCTTCCTAAGAGTACAAAACTAGCGACGAAGCTGGAACACGAGCATCCTTCTTCATTTGACTGGGCAGTAGCAGATGGCACCCCGCCACATTTTCTATATTATCCAAGGTACATATTGGCAATAGAGTAGCTAACGATGAATCTACAACATTAGCTCCTCTATTGCTCTGGAAAACGTAGTGGAGAGTGCTGCTACCAGAGTTGGAACCGGTCCGGCCGGACAGAACCGGATTTTTGCCCGTTCATCATTACAAAATTGTTGCCTGCACCTAAGAATTTTTTCTACTGAAGAAGGTGTTTTAATGATATTTTCACGTTAGAAGATTTCTTTCTCGTATATCGTTTAATTTAACCTAGATCATATAATTTGTTTTCTTGTTCTACTTAGGCAGCTGCCTGAATTACGAAAAATAAATATTTCTATTGTTGTGCTAGATTTATTATAAACTTGCTGTTTTTTATTGAAATTAAGATGAAAAAATAGATGTAATCTGAATAGCTAACTTATATAGATGTCGGGCTCGAGAAGTCGACGCGCCTTGCTATAAAATATGATGGTGAGAGTTTCATTCCCAAGTTTTAGTTCCCGGTTCGGATTAGGGGTAGCAATTCCCTGTTAACTTATTTTAAATTTAAATTTTTGCGAATTTAAATATAAAATAAATAAAAATTTTTTTAGAGATGAAAATTTAAATTTATTTTAAATGTAAATTATGTAAAATTATTTAAATTTATTTAAGCCCTTTAAATTTACTTAAATCCAGTTTAAATCAATCTAAATTCAATGTAAACCTATTTAATTGAATTTAAATCCAACAGAATGAATTTAAATTGAATTTTGAATTTTATTTGGTTTAAATTGAAGTTAAATTGGTTTAAACTAGTTTTAAATAAATTTGAAAAATTTAAATCTACATTAATACAATTTTAATTGAAAAACAGTATAGTTTTTTAGATTTATTTTTCGATTTGGGTGTGGGTGTGGGTGTGGATGAAGAGAAGATTCATATCCACACCCCACACCCACACCCACACCCACACACCCACACCCACACCCACCCACACTCACACCCACACCCACACCCACACCCACACCCACACTCTCGAAAGATAGCAAAAAAACTCTTCGCGAAAAACAAAAAGGAGTAAGAGAGATTATTTTTCTGTTAATTGCCGATATTGAAAAACAACTGTAATATGGTAGTTTTTTCACTTTACATATTCTGTATTAGTATAATGAAGTTAAAGAAGGTATGTGAGTTTCACATTTTAGTCCGAAAGGGGCTGCACTGACTAGCTTTTTCATGGTACCTCGATGTAGAGAGTATGAATTCGAGCCTTGCTCACCTCAGAACTCCATTGGTGAGTCAATCACTAACAGAGATCAAGTTTTCGAAAAGCGTTTTCGCGAAAATATTCAAGAAAGTGATGTGAGGTCTATATAGGGATGAATACTATGGATGTCAGAAGTAGATCTGATGATGAGTCAGACTATTCATGTAGATTTGGGCAGTGAGTTTGTGTATGGGTATATATGTGAAGGATATATCGCAGATCAATATTGAATCCTGATCAACCATGGATTGTCTTAAGCTAATCTAATCTATGCGATTGAACTAATACAGTCTCGTATCTAGAAAACAGTTCATGGTCGAAGTGAAACAAGTCTCTCACTGCATACTAAATCCAGTTTACCTTTGACAGACTACAATTAGGCAATGTTATTTTAACGAAGTTAGTGATCACTTGACGAACTAGATGCGAGTCTAATTAATTACAGTCGAACCATTCTCCATAGAAAGTGCTCTCCTACATAAAGTGCTCCATCAATGATCAGGCCATCCCTTAATCCATCAACTTATGATTGTATCGATCGACATACAATTACTTTATTATAGTTTAATAATAAAAATTCAAACTACTCATTCATCTGGGGACTCATTCGACTTGTGTGGCAATTTTTTTCCTCCATCTGATATCAGACTCGATCAATCTCAGATCTCAAATTCACCCAGACCTATCCGCAGTTGACTTGAGTGCTAAATTGGCCTAAGACATATTTGTATCAGCAGACTCTTTCTGGGAATTTTTTCTGCCACGGACATTCAGAAGGTCGACGGAACTAGACAGACCTGGGCAGGCGGACGGGAAATGCGGTTTTTACGTGGACGTCCTTTATTGATGCCCATTAACTACCCTGCCTATCTGACGTTCATTCGATGTATGTACAAGACAGCTGTCAGAATAAAATCGTATAAAATGGGAAAAATAGTATACTACTAGTTAAAACTGTCTCCTTTCCCACTTTAGATCTTAGCCAGTTCAATCATTACAACTCTAAAAACGTTTACATACATAGTTCTTGATGAATACAGATGAGCAGTCAAACTTGTATCGTAAATAGATGAGGTAACTCATCGTAATGATGCGTGAAGTCTGTCTCCGTTGTGGATTTCGCAAGGATGTGAGTGTGAGTGCTTCATACGTGGCCAGCAAGAGAAAAAAATACTATGATACTGTGATTTGTTGACTTGTAACTGTGCTTTTGGTAAAATGAAAGCAAACAAACGGTTGTGCTTCGAGAAGTAGCTCTGATATTCATCTGATTGCTGACATGTTTTGGTTTCTGACAATAACAGGCCCATTTTCTTTATTCATTGTTCAATGACTTCGAAATTCAAATATTTGTAAAGTTTGTGAAGGTAACACTATTATCCTATTCAAAATAAAAGGCATCTGGCCATCTTTTGAATAACTTTTGATAGGAATAAGATAGAGAGCTGCGGTTTTCACTATTAAAAAGAAAAGATCCAGGGGCATAAATCAATGCTGAAATCTGATTGGTTTACAATAGACCAATCAGGTTTTTTCTCGGTGAACATTTTGAAAATGATATTACAAGGCCGCTCTTCCTAACTTGTTCCGTTCAAGAGTTATAAGGGTTTTCCTGAGACGCCTGGTTACAGTTATTGAACCTTGGATCATCCTGAAAGGCATCTAGAATGGGGTAATTCATCATGTTGAGTCGAATGATGATATTTGTTTTTGGATTCGGAAGTATCTGGCACTGCTACTTCTCA
>CAJNOP010002828.1:2551-15567 GCA_905250075.1 Rotaria sp. Silwood1
CACCCACACCCACCCCGCCCACACCCACACCCCATCCAGAACGGAAACGCCAAAGATTTTCTCTAGGGATAATATGATAAGTCCCGATTTTGAGGTTCATCCAATTTGTATCAAGTAGAGGATTTTGTTTTCTAACTTTTTATGTAAAGATAGTTCCATTTCTCTTTCATCTTATGTTCCAAATCGGCTAAATGTCACATATGCTCAGAAGCAAAATTTTATTCAAAAATTGGTGTTACGTCGGCTGTAGCTCTTATCACGCATATGCAAATAAGATCGAAATTTGAGAATATATGTAAAAAAGGGTCCTCTGTTGACTGAATCTGTTGACTCCAAAGAGATTGCCTCGCGATTCCCGTACGATATCTATTCAGCATATATGATATAATTAACTGTCTGATATGGATTCATCAGACTGAACCTATTTCCAGTGCCAACGGTTGCAGTTTCGCCCTCGATTTCATGTGAATGAGTGCCTGCTTCGTTGATTACTATACGAGTAATATCTTTCGCAATTGAATGAGAATGTGGAACTCGATCTTGTGATATTCCACCACCTACCAAGCCGAAACCACCATTCCAGCTAAATGGACCGTCACCCGTTCTCCCGCCATGATCGTGCCCAGGGTCAGTATATGAATGTGTATGGTTACCGCTGCGTACAACAGTTAATGAACCTTTGCCATGTGTATGGGGAGGAAGGTGCTCAACTGATAGCTGGTGTGCGTCGTAGCCACCACTTATACCCGATTTATTCGCGTTCCTAACACGAATTTGTAGCTCATCGACACCCAATGGAAATCGACCACGAAAGTCCGGAAGATTAAATGTAGTTCGACCATCTCCCGAGCCGTATGTTTCCCCAATAACAGAAAACAGCCGTTGATATTCGACTCGTGAAACAGCTGCTCCGTCACATAGAAGCCAGGGAAGTGGTGGAGTTGTTGCACCTGCGAAGATCTGTACGGTGCCAGTTAGAAACGTTGATGGTTTGTTTGCATATATAATTGGAGTACTAGCGGCACTGACTTGTCGTACAAGAGCACCGTTTCTTTTGTCTGCAATTAATTGCTTCGATATAATTGCAACTTGTAAACGATCTGTCAAATCAACCAGTTTGTACACATTGAATGATTTGGGAATGAACTTTTCACCAGTCCATTGAAATTCTGATTGTTGTTGCTTTAAAAAGCGTTGTATATCAGTTAAGGAATAAATATCATGATTTGTTTGCATTAAGATATCTTGCAAGGTATTTGATGATGATGAAGAAGAACTACCTGAACCACCCACACCAATACCGAAGATTGAAACGCTACCTCCTCCACTAGATGAGTCACTGCTGCTTGATGCTTGTAAATTTTGTTTATTTAAATCAAAATATGTATTTGTATAGTTATGACGTTTAGTTTCCGTATCATTGTAAGTAAATAGTTTACTCAATTCGGATGTTAAACGATCAGGATTCAGATCTGATGAAGACCAGACTTGATCGAATAAGGCTGCATCGATCGTTGTTTGTTTAGATGCATCCATTCCTGAGGAACAAAAAGACAACCAGTTTTATACACCGAAAAAGGATGAAAAGTGCATCAAATTACTTACCTTGTTGTAACAATGAAATAAACTGTTCTTCAAGTCCATTTGTCAACAAGGAAAGATTCGTGTTCGTGTTTTCCATATAAATCATTTTTTTGACATTCGTAACATAATTTCCAACGAATTTGGATGCTTGATTACGATGAATATATTGTGCATTTGCGTTGGCACCATCAGCTATTGTCT
Source organism: Rotaria sp. Silwood1 (assembly GCA_905250075.1). Lineage (NCBI taxonomy): Eukaryota > Metazoa > Rotifera > Eurotatoria > Philodinida > Philodinidae > Rotaria > Rotaria sp. Silwood1. The sequence continues at coordinate 4,337 of CAJNOP010002828.1, forward strand.
TACTCAAAACATTTTTTAACTGATCACTTGTAATTGATATTAAATTTGTCGATATTTGTCTAAAGCCAGCAAAGTAAAATGCAAGTTCAATTTCATAATCACCATTTTTTATTTTTTCTATAATTTGTCGAGCAGTTCCATTTTCTGAACATTGAAATCGAAATGTTAAAATGAGTGAATTTGGATGTACGACTCGATAAGGATGAACACCAGCAACTGGTAACGTTGCACCATCGACAATATATGCCATCAACGAGTCAATTATTAATGGTGCTACAGTCCAATATTTTGAATATTGTGTTATACTTAAATCATATTTGTCAATAATGGCTTTACGAGCCAGTTCTTCTACATTTTGATTACCTAGCATTAGTTTTAAACGTATTTCGTTATTTACAAGCCATATCCATGAATCATTACTGTCTTGTGTTGGAGCCATGATTGGCACATAATAGAATAGCCATTTTTGTGGTGTTAATTTATTTTCATTCTCGTTTGACAGTGCACTGTAGATATACACTTGTGCACCATGATAATACAATATTGTTAATATTTGTGTATTAACAATGGCTGTAGCAAAGCTTGGATCTGATGCAGCACGAGGTAAATTTTCGTCATTCTCGATAATATCGACTGAAGCAGCATGATGATTAAAAATGAATAAAACGAGTACAAGAGATAGAGTGCAAGTAATCGACATTTTATTATTTTCGCTAGTGCTTTTTATTGTGAAAAATAGTAAAAAAATTCTGCTTATTTATAAGTCTACCTTTCTATACAAAAATATTTTATACTTCGTTTCTCTTTCGATAAGCAAACAGAAAAGAAACAATATGCGTCGCAGGGAATCGAGCCCAAGTCTGGCAGTGATTATTCGCACCAGTGCTCTGACCATTAAGCTATCAAAATGTGGCCTATATACATATTCAATTTTGAATACCTGTTAATCATCGAAAAGAAAGGAAGTATGAAACATTCTTCTATAGAATCGCAAACACTCATATATGTCTATCATATATACACCTTCGCAAACGGATTGAATCACCACCACGTCACTTGGTCTAGCTATAGCTTCACTAAAAGGGGAAGTGAGTAATAGTTCAGGTGTATATGGTGAATTAACACTGTCAAAAACCACCATGTCTACTTCACCTGCGCGCAGTGCTTGAACAGCCAGTTGAAATGCTTCGAGAGACAAGGAATACGCAGCGTCAAGCGACAAATTTGGACCGTGCAGATCGAAATGATCGGATAGATGAGCTGATGCATTATAAAGCAATGTGTGCGGACTATGAAAACTTGTTCGGTGTTTAGGCCTGAGTCGACACTATCCTACAACACAATCATTTGTGAATTGTACAATGTGCATGAGATACGTGAGTCGCGTATCTTTTCGAATGGATAATCACCGTCGTCGAGCAAATTGACGAATCTGAGCATTAGGAGACAATGACAGCGATCAATTATAGTCAGTTCGATATCTAGCAGATCAACAAGGCTTCGCTCAAATGTGCCAAGTACCGATGTCGACACGAAATGATCACGACAGACAAGTGCTTTTTTGACAGTCACTATTATCTTCATTGAGCATACGAACATAGTAAAAGAGAAGATCGAACCGATCGATTGGTACCTCGCAGCGCAGATCGCGGCTCTGCTCGAGTGCATACCATAAATCAGTTGATGAATAAGTATCATCAGCGAACTCGCACACAATATCGATTAAGAACACAGATTCGAAAGACTGTAAACTCATAATGATGTACAGTTCTGACTGATCGATGTAGAATGGGACCACGCTCACCTGAAAACGAAATTGAAGAGAATCAATTCTATTATATTCGGTACATCTATGATCGGCAAAACTAGACAACAAGTTTTTGCGATAGATTTTTCTCCGAGGCACGAAATGTCACACTCTTTCTTACTCGTCGACTGCTTCATCACGGTTTTTTAACGAGAAATATGTTATTTGTCTAATCATCCTATCGGAAAGGAACTAAACGATTTATCCGGATAAATACCATCTAACTTTCAGTTACGTGGCGGATGCTCCTATGCAGGTCTTCCCAAATTGGCACTAATCAAAAGTCAGCAAGGGTGTGGGTGTGTATTAGAAAGAATCGCCATTCTACGACAACGTTGTTTCTGTCCATCGCGAGACTTCGTCAGGTGGATAACTAAATATTATGTCTACTTAAGATTATGTAATTCTCTTAGAAGATAAATAACGTTGAATTACATATTTAGATATAATAATTAAATTTTTTTGAACATTTGCACATAGAAAATTTTCCAAGTAGAATTAACTTTAAACTATGGTCTTAGTCGGAGCTACCATGACGCGTTTCGATCTGGCTAAAGATCTCATCAGGTCAAATAAATCTTTAATTTGGTTCAATAAAGAATCAATTCAAGATTCGTGATACTGTTGCGTCGGAGCTAGCATGACCGGTGTTGCTCACTGGTGGTTAGGGGTGATCGTCGTATTGGAGAGTGTGGGTGTGGGTGCGGGTGTGTGGATGTGGGTGCTAGTTGGACAAGAACATACTCACAGGTGTCGATGTGGGTGTCGGTATGTTCTTGTCCTACCAGCACCCACACCCACACCCTTTCTACTATATAGGCATATAACTAAATTAACTTAATGCTGTATAGTTTTAATACATGACTCAAAACAAACATCTGGTGTGAGACTTTTGACGCGCACTATAGTTACAGAAGGATTTGTTCATTGAAGATATCTTTACGAAATGACGTAGGTGATTAATCAGCTCCTTAATATTTATTGTTTAGTCGAATGTTCAAGCGTGACAAACATATAGCATATTTCATCTTTTTCTCACTTTCTCTCGTCTCTCTCTTTTTTTCTTTATCTGTCGTCGAAATATGTTCCACTATCTAGTTGCGTATGAGATGTGGATGTGAGCCTTTTTTTGAGTCATATCCACATTCTGATCCATGGGTTGAACCAAAAACGATTTTCGGGCATATCTATTCCGGAAGTTTCAGCTATAAAAAGCGAAACTTTGTTGAGAAAACTGTAAATGTCTCTCATGTGTGACGGAAATGAAACTTATTACAATACATGTCCTGCTATCATTTCTGGATCTATTTAAGTCTTTTGATGGCAATTAAAGATGCGTGAAATATTCTCACGTGTAAATGATTTCAACAGACGGCTAACCACTATCCAAGAATACAAACTGAATCAGAAATGATAGTAGCATAGGCTTTGTAACAAGTTTCGCTCTTTACAGATGAATCTTCCGGGGTATATACAGTAACAGTCATGTATTTGTCTATAAATTTGAGGTCGAACAATGACCTAAATGTCTCACAGACACTTTTTTTTACGATTGGGATTCATCTACTGATTGATTGGTAAGCGTCATTTCAGATCCGCTCAATAGAGGTCACTACAGAACAGAAAGTTGACGAGTAACATTCGATGTCGATGATTTAGCATACCCTTTGAACTCTCTTTCTCATTTCTCACGCATTGTCCACGAACGAAAGAAATAATGATCAAAGCCTGTTACATATGAAAGTGAAGCAGATAAAATCAATGTTTGCTCAGCAAGCTGTCGTTGTAATATATTTTATGGACATAAGCGAACTACAAGGGAATGCCCATCTTCCATCCTACTCTCTTACTAATTCACTGTATGTTGATCTGCGCCGTTGTATTGCAGTCAACAGTGTTTCGAAAATAGTGTTAGGGTGCGCCATCTATCATTATAACTATCATCCTCATACTATCTACTTTATTTAAATATTTATTATGATCTTTTCATTGGTTTACTCAATTGACGTACTAGATCGATTTATATATATAGTTTAGTTTACTTTTTTCTTTCTTGGTAGTTGTTTACTGTTCTCGTTCGTTGCTCGTTGTATTTTTCAAGCTATTCGTTATTGCTCGTTAACTTTTTTTTGTATTTGTTTGTTTGTTTGTTTGTTATCCTTTTTGGAATAAACTCATAAACTTATCCGAGACGCTGCTTCTGTCATTTTCATAGGTAAAAAAAATTGAAGTACTGATGATTCACTGTATAAGCCATGAGTAATCTTAGAAAAAAAACAATATTATTACAACAAATGCATGCAAGAGAAAAAGACGAACATACTGAGAAGAAGCAAACAAGACAGAATTACATGTTTTTGTGCAAACATTTTACATCAATATGTCATTGAATTTTTTCGATCGTCTTCCTGTCGAATTAATTTATGAAATTTTCGGCTATCTCTGGGCGCATGAAATTGTTTATGCATTTTTTAATGTCAGTAAATATCTTTGTGCTATTTTGAAAAGTTATGATCGCTTTTTAATCAATTTTCGATCGGTTCGCAAGACACACTTCGATCTTACTTGTCGTCTCATTCGACCTGATCAAATAATTTCATTGTCACTCTCTGATAAGAACAATACTCCTGATCAATGTATTCTTTTCTTCTCGTATTTTTCTATTGAACAATTGGTCAATCTTCGATCATTCGAAATGGACTCGTTTAATGAAGATACGTTTGAACGATTGAGAAGTCTTTTACAACTCAAATACTTATCATAATTGCATTTACCCAGTCGTCTATGGCATTCTGGAGCTTTCAAAGCATTCATTCGATCGATAGTACCGCGACTTCACCGACTAATAACCGATGATTGTTTCTTCGAACATTCCATGAATCATTTACAGCACTTAATTTTGACACGATGTCATTGTATTGAAATTAGGCAGTTGTTCAAAAACATAAGTCGTATTCGTTCTTTAAACATTACTCTAGTAGACTATGGTAGTCCGGGCTGGCCCACAAACGTTGAGATCTTATCAGAACTTCGTCAGTTTACTCTTAGAGTTGACAATGGTGCAATGGAAATTACTGAAATAAGAAATATTTTACATGCTATGCCATGTGTGAAATATTTAGAACTTGACATTCTATGTGAAATCAGTTTAATTGACAGTCATCAATGGGAATCGATTGCTGTTAATCTCATTCGATTTGATTTTCGATTTCGTATTGAACATAGATCGGTATGTAATGCTGCAAAAATCAACCATCTTAATTCGTTCCGAACACCATTCTGGCTCGAACAGAAGCGTTGGTTTGTTGCTCAAGATGATCGTAAACCATCAACCATTTTCACTATTCCTCGGTTCATGCCGAAAGATTTAGAATGGCCATTGAACAATATCATAGAAGATTGTACAATTGATATTTTCAAACCTAATAATTACGTCGAACATCTAAATTTATTTCCTACTAAACAGAGCACACAAGCTGAAAACAAGCTTGATTTACAGACTGTGCTTGAAGATAAACCACGACTATACTCACTGAATATCTGTAATTCGTTGTCATCCGATATTCTACACGACAAAGTTGTCTATGAACAAATACGAACTTTACGTTTTAGTTTCGAGTAGAATAAATCATCGTCATTTAATCCAGAACAGATATGTGCAGCATTTCCTCGATTAGAATGTTTGAACATATCAGTTGAATCACCGCAAGCATTATTTGTGTTTATCGACCGACTGAAATATTTATCCGATGCACATTTTCATTTCAATTTCACTATTAAGAAATGGTGTTGTTGGCAATCACAGCGAGTGACACGTCAATGGCTCATTCGAAATAGTCGACGATTATCACGTAATCGACATTTTACTAGTACAATCACTGATCATAGTATACGATTGTGGATGAATGATAAACAGGAATCATCATCAGTATTTAAGAGATTCATGAAATTCAGCAATAAGTGATAGATTAGTCGACTGCGGTGGTTTGTCAACATGTAAGCACTACGAACATTGAACTTAAATATTTCAAGTAACTGAATGGCATTCTAGATATTTTCGTTCACTATTCATTGTAGCAATAATATACCAGACAAGAATGATCAATATCTATGTAAAAACCGATATCATTTTTCATGTTGATTCGTTGATCGAAGCACTTTGTTCTAGTTATAATCATTCAATTGATAGGTGAATTTAGGTGTACCACCATAAAAAAGAATGTTGTGATATCTTTTGTAGCATTGTTTATAGAATACTCTGACCACACTTTGGTATATATGAAATTCTCAGTAGAAAAGAGTTATGAAAATTGCCACCTAAAACATAGCTCATTGGCATCTTTACCTACTTTTCGTATTTCTTTCTCTCTGGATGAGTTCTATGCAAGTCTAAGCTCAGTTCTATGGATAATATAGTATGCTACTAGTCAGATTCTTGGATAAGCATTTTAACCCTTTGTGTCCCGGCGACGCATACATGCGTCCGAATGCAGTTATTTGACAAAGATGTTCCTAGTATATATTTTAATTGCTTGGAACATCTTGTTATCGTTTATTAAGTGATGTCACACGAATACAATCCGTCTTGCGCTTCCTTTCTGCTTGTTAGTATTACACATCTATATTCTATGCATTTTCTTTTTTGTTTTTTTGTTTGTATTAATCATCTACTGTTCTCTCTGGTTAGATTCTATCTTTCCGTAAAGTTCTAATTAGTCCTATCTTATCTAGAAAATCTAGTAAGTTCTTTCCATTTCTAAACCGTAGCGTATATATACCCATCGTTCGAATAGTAAAAGACAAGATTAAGAACGAATCGAATATATTCTTCTTTGGATAATAATTGTATACTTCAACAACCCATCTTACACAACTTCAAGAAAAAGATGTTTGACTGAGCAAGAAATTGGGGAAATTATGAATAACTCTCAGAAGATGAACTTCTAACGACTTTTGATTGCATATGACAGTATATAATGCATTTGTAATTTACAAAATGCAGAACAATATTTCCTATTCATCTATCTGATTTTCGGCTTGAAATAGTTTTGACGAAGTACGGACAACAAAGACCAACGGCAAGAGATTCTCCTCATCATCTAACTGCTTGGTATTTTCCTTCGCTTATTTCACAAACATTGCAATCAAACCAGTCTCGAAGAAAATGCATCGTTTGCACATCGCATAATATTCGACGTGATACACGATATATTTGTCCTGACTGCGATATACCGCTATGTATTGTTGATTGCTTCAAAGACTACTATACAAAGATGAACTACTAATGATTTTTTTTGACAAAAAAATGTAATTTTTTCGTAAAGAAATAAAGATCATATTTAAACACTTCATAGGAGTTTCGCAAAAAAAACCGGGACTCAAAAGGTTAAGATAGACAAAGAACTCCTTCTATAAGATTTTGTCTGTACACGTTCCATTTTAGCTGTGCTGTGTAACAATCAATTGTTTGAAATAGATTACAAAACTATAAGTAATTTTTATCGATTAAAAACAAAGTTTTACCTTCTTACATGAACCTGATCTGAGTATATATCTTTTTGCATATTATCTCGTGTTCACACCTCTCATGTCAATTCCATTACCGAAGTTCAATCGATTAAGATTGATTAATACATAAGCAAAATATTATTCATATTGAAGATGGATATTAATATGTAGGTAAACGCTAGAAAAACGACTAAGCTACAGAATTCATTAAAAATAAGATTTTTAGAGAGATCTTCTAGACTGTCTTTTGCTTCGTTTATTCAAGGAACTTCTTCTAATATATCGAGAGGTTCAATAATTTGTTTAGGATTTTTCATATTCAGCTTAGACAAGTTCTTTCAATTTACAGCTACTGTTGAATTGTAAGTGTCCATGAATGTAATAGTAGAATAAAGCACACTCTAAACAGATCTACTTTCGAGTCTTAAGTCTATTCAATTGATTCGAAGCTTACAGAATTGTTGCTATATTTAAAAAAAAAGCAAATATTTACAATTTATTTAGACTTATCGAATTCGAAAATAATTAATATTTAAAATTTATCTTCAAATTGCTGTAAAATGATTAATTATTGATGGAACGACTATTATAGTTGGACTTAATTTCGCTCTCTAATGAATAAAATCATATCAGATAATTGTAATTTCATTCAGAAATACAATACTCAAACTAAATAAACAGACGTGGTGTGCCATAAATAACTCTACGAGAAAAAAAATTGAAATATTTTTAAACATATAATACTGATTTTTGTGAGGAAGTTGGTGATTCGGTTAATGTAGTGTTATTCGTAAAGGTTGTTTTGATTTCTTGTCGTTACTCTCTTAGATGACAACCGAAAAGTACCTATGGAACGCTTCACAGGTATTTTTCTTACTTAGCAACAGCTGACATCCTACAACAGTCTGTCAAAAAAAAAGAGGAAAAAAGAGGCGTGTTATTTTTGGTCAGTATCATATCAACAAACACTCGTATGAATCGAAATAAGAGTGAACATGCGTTTATAAAGACGAAGAATACATTCAAAATATGATATAGTTCAATATGAAAATTTCAAAACTGTCCTGAGGATACGCTAGAAGTAATTTTGGCGTTGAATCCTTAAGGTTCCATATTCGTAAATAAAATCTTTTGCAAGTTTGACTATAACCATAAAAAGATTTTGTGCGTAAGCACGAAACCATTAAGTTTTGTCACCAAGATTCTTTCAAGGAATGCAGCAATTCTAGTTCTGACAAATTTCTAAGAGTTGAAACCAAGTGGAATTAGCCTGAGTTAAAGTTGGAATTTGAAAAAAAATGGGACTAAATTGGAATTGATTATATGTTCGCACATGTTTGTTATAAAATGTTAAATTTCGAGTACATTGAAATTGAACTCTAACTATTTCACAAAGAATTTGACTAAAAGTCATCGATGATGACTCATTTAACTCCAGTGTCGTCACTAGCCATGACTCTTGCTTGATTCTGATTAGAGCACACGGTAGCTTTTGATCGAAATTCGCGAAAACTCAAAACTGATACAGATTTGAGTTAAAATTCTGAATCTGGGCGTTTCGAAAAAACCGAGTCTCAGACTCAAGTTCTTTGCCTCCGATATCCTTCAGTTATATTATTGGGGAAATCGCCAAAATCAGTTTTCCTCTACTAATTAATCAACATTTTCAATTTACACGTTTTCATCTATTAAAGTCTATTTCAGTTCGGTTTAATTTTTTCAATTTCAATTCCGAAAAAAGTTTCAAGTTAAAAACCGGAATTAAAATTGATTAGAATTGGAACTGGAATTAGTGCATCTCTGTATTTCTTCTACTCGTATATGAGCTCGAAAAATGTTTAAAATTTCGTACTGAACTCAATTTTGTGGTGTATTAATCCGTAAGAATTCATCAATATTGATGTGCATTAATGTCACGCCTTGCAGTCGAGCTCGACCGGAGAAAAATAAGGTGCAGAAGATCTGGTTTATTCACAAGAAAACAGAAGAAGCAAGAGACTAGCGATGAAAGATATATCTCTAGATGTATAATTAGTATCAAGCAGGACCAACATTTCAACTACCATTGGCAAAGGTCTTCAATAGAAAAAAAAACATGGAAAATTCCAACATATACCCAAGTATTGATCAAGAAATTGACGATCAAGGAAGAAATTCTATATAGTCACGGAGTCACTACATCACAGTTTTTGTCATCAACCATAATTTTGTGAAACAAGAGGAAAAAGAGGCGGAGTGGCATGCCAGTCTTCAATTCCAAGCCAATAATTGCTGTTTCAATATTGTGAGTCTACCCGTTTGAAATTACAATTTTTCAATATCAGATTTAATACCGTTTTCTATATGGATGTGTTTTGATGATTTTTTATTTTCAATAAACAACATGATAATGGAAAACGACACAAACATACAGAGAAAAAAAAGCATCATACATTTCTAACACGAGCACATGAGGAAAAAACAGAAGCGAATTGTGAGATCATCTTTGAATATATCCTTTTTTCTAATATGAATTGATCTAAGGTTTCTAACTTCGAGCTTATATGTATGCATGTTTCTAAGACTATTTTTGGGTGTGGGTGTGGGGTGTGGGCGTGTGTGGGTGTCGGTGTGATTGATTGTTCTTTTCATCGACACCCACACCCCGTCCTAAATGTTGCTTTATTCACTCGACAACTGGTACAAGTCGATTGATTAAATTGAACAACTTTTCGTTCAATTCATCCTGTTTTTGAATAGAAACAACCATTAAATTTATTAATCTTTTCAAATTATTTGGATTAGTTGTTGTTTCATGTTGTTGTGCTTGTTGACCTTGATTATATGTTTGTGCTAGTGGATTTGGATCAGATGGTTATTGTTGTGGTGGTGGTGTTACAAGAGGTGGATCAATGGACTAAAAGAATGATTATTTTAGTAGAAAAACTGAACGAAACCCATACGACTTGAAAAAATCACAAACTTCTTAGGATCGAAAAAATAATCAATCTTGATAAATCACGATCCAGTACACTAGTCAGTTCAGCATGATAGCATTTTTTGAAAATAACCTCATTTGAAAGAACACATCGAACTGTGTCGCTTGCCATTTTCAGAACTTTGTGACATTGAATTTTTATATAGAAAATTTTTTCAACAATATATAGTTGTTTTTATCAGGAATCATTATTTCGTGAGAAACAGATGCACACAGTATTTTCAGTATTTTATTGGTAAGAAATTCTTGTTTCCGAAAAAATTATGTGTATTCTGATAGCTCACGCAATTCTGTAAAACTCCACATATAAACATGTTGAATTGTACTTATGGTTGAAAAAATATTTTAAACAGAATAAAGATATCCTGATCGTCAATGTTCTCAAGCCTACATTTTTTACTAATATGCAATGTCTGCTAAGCTAGATTCATGATGAGACGATGCCATATTCAATACTAAGATCCCAATCAGACGAATTAAAACTGAATTAACGAATAAATCGTCTAGAAAAGATGATTTAAGTCGGAATAGACCAGCCACGTTGCTTAATTCAACTTTCAGTTAATTCGTTTTTTTAGTCCGATTGGGACCTAAATGATTGAGAGACAAAAAAAAACAAAGACAAGACTGATTTCTCTATTCGTGCAGTTAGCCATTTCTCTCTCTCTCTGATGAATTTTAGAACGAACCAATCAGATATGAAATTTTACACCAGACATAGACGACGTCATCTGTTGACGTTCATATTCAGAATCACGAAGTGATTAATTAGGAGGAATCAAAACCAATAAAATTCGCTCGATAGGACAGAAGGATGTTTAGTAATTGAGGTTTTACTGTACTAATTTCTATTACATTATCTACCGACGAATAAACTTTTCAACGAACGCATAGGACTCGTAGATATAGTTATAGTTCTTACATCTTGGGTGTGGGTGA
>CAJNOP010002829.1:0-15565 GCA_905250075.1 Rotaria sp. Silwood1
ACTAAACTTACGCTCTTCTCTTTTGATCTATAATTTACTAAAATTTAACTGAGCAAATGTTGTTCGTGCTAATAATACTATTCGAATTAGTTTTTTTGTAAAGAAAGTTGGTTGACAGCATACAATTTGATGCTGTGAAGTTTAACAGGGTGGATTTCCCAAAACTTCTTGCCAATTCGTGTTTAAAACCTCGTTATTTGAAGTAAGCTATACAGCACTTAGAATTATTTATACTCAACACAGAGTTCATCCTCCTTCAAAATAGGTTTGAGATTAAGTAAATTCAAATTGTATTATATTTTCAGGATATGTTTTGATATATAACGAAGAGAATGTGCTAAAAGTTTTAGCCCTACACCATACAGTTTTCAGAAGATAAGTGTCAAACAAGAATTGAAAACAGGTCATTTGGTCTTTCAAAAGTTTTTTTGGGAGTCCATTCTCTATGTTCAACATCCTTTGGTTGCAAGAGCATGTAATAGTGTAGCATCTAGAAATTTTACTGTGATGTGGTAAGCTCAAACTACATCGTCACGAAAAATTTCATCAAGATTGAATGCTCGAAAAACTTCTTTTTTTGAAGGAAGTCCTTAAATGTTACAGCTAGTGCATCGAGTGATGCCTCCCATCTATTTTTTGTGAACATTAATCTTTAGATAAAGCTACTTAAGGTTGTATAGCGGATTAGAATAGATTAGTAGAAAAATCTAGTCGAATGAGTTGAGTTTCTCATTAGTGAATATCCGCCCGTATTACAGATAAGATAAGAAGAGTAGTCTACTAGTTCGTAATCTTTTGACTTTAATACTTTTAGAAGATAATCTATGAAATCATTTTGGTTGGACAGAAATGTAATAGTTTTACACAAAACTTATTACATCTTGCAACCTTACTAAGGTTTTACCTATCTGTGCAGTATCTTATAAGGTATATTAAAGTTCCGTGGTATACCTCTTTTTTAGTGTATGTGCAACCTCTCTTTTCATTCTCCTATATCTTAATAGTTCAGATACTCGTGAACAATTCGTGAAAATGTTTCAACGTGCAACGATTGATTACTTTGTAGATTGCTTTTACAGTATACACGTCTTATCTTAACGCCACAAACTCATCACATGAAAACTCACATATGCTCTCACTCACAATCATACCTAAGATCGTGTTCGAACACATGAGAATCTTCCTAATTTTCATCGATTGAACTCTTATATGAAATCAGTAATAATGCTACGTTTCAAAATCATGTATTAAAAGAAATTTCTCCTTACCTGAGGCGCTGCTAATGACCAAAAAAATCATCATGAACCAAAAAGTAAACATCGTCGTGTAACTTCGGACTCTGTTCAACTATCAAGCAAATGAATATTGTCACCGATGTGAGTTGTGTCTTTAAATACCATTTTGCTGCTTTATATATTATCAGTATAGCACACGAGTTAAATTAATAAAACTTGTCGCTTGTAATGCTATATCATACATTTTCAATAATGAGTTTTACAGTAAACCGATCTTTAAAATAGATTTTATCACGTCGCTTACAGTTATTGACGTCAGAGAAGAATAACTTTCAAAGAAGATGGAAGTTAGGTGTTTGTTTTCTATACTGCCGGCATAGGAATGATTATATACTGTCTTCCAGCACTTTCCAATAGATTTATTCTATTCCATGTATGATAAAAAATGTTCAAAGAATTCTCTTGAGTAGTTACTGATCAAATTCTTTTCTGCTGAAAGGAGTAATGGGTAGGTCTCAGTAGAATGCATATTGCTGAAAAGAACGGCATAGTGCCCACTCAGTTGGCATAGTACTGAATAGAACCTCATAGCAGTTAGAAGACAGTTTTGATATTTATAAGAAGTGGCGTAGTCGTTTGGAATAATTATTGCTTGTATGAAATGAGTGCTGACATAAAAAGAAAGTACTGAATAGGGCTACCGGATTTTAGGAATTTCGCTCCATAGAATCCTCAGTCGAAACTCTCAGTTCTTAACTGAATCAATTTCATTGAATCATAAAATATGAGGACCAACTTTTTTAATTTAGGTGCCAGATATCGTCATGCTGTGCAGAATGTTGTAATAGGTGAGTGTATCTACTAAGAGAAGACTCAGCTTCATATGCCAAACTCTCACCCAAATCACACCCACATCCACACCCTTACCCTTTGGAAGCTATCTCATCCTCTATATTTCTACCTCTAGAAAAAATTATTAATATAATTGTTTTTCTTTCATATTTATAGTTAAATCACGTCAGATATTATTTAAATTGTAAATTATCATAGTATCTGTTACTCGTGACATTGATGTTATGCGCATTAATTATAATAAGCAAATATATCTCATCGTGATGACTATCTATGTGTAATCTTCTTTTATTTCAATGCCAATTTCAAATTTCCTGTAGAGTAGATAGATATGATAGTTTAATTATTTTTTACTACTGTTCATTTCAATAATGATCAAGCCTACGAACTCTCAGATAACTTTATAAGGATGGGTGAGGGTATCTACTATTCACATACACACAGCGACATCATACACCCACACCCTCACACCCCTGAAAGTAACTAAAATGCAGCTAGATAATCCAGAGGGGTGCTGAGCGTAGCCGATGCGACTGTGATTCATTCCTTTCTCAAAAATCAAGAATTTTCGCTTGGCGGCCATCATCGGAAGAAACGTATCAGATAAAATTGAGATGCTAATTGCTTTTATTGGCGAAAGCCGAAGTCAAATGATGACTTTTAACGAGATAATTGCAAACGAATGTGAAAATTTTTTGCTTTGCGAAAATTCAACAACTACACTGATGCAACTCGTCTAAAAATATGCAAATGTTTACTTTTTCTTCAAAATTTTGAAATTTCCGCTTTCTAAACAGTTGTACTTTGAACAATTTCCACTAAAGTGGCTACCTTCGGTGACAAAAACACATAGCAAACTTTCTGAATTAAATATAAAGACGCTTTTCTTGTCGAGAAGATTATAGAGCCAAACACAATTTTTGAAGTGTCGGTGAAAACTTTCGGTTTGCGAAAAACTAACATCTGCATTAGCTTAACCAGTGAAAAAGACCTCTCCATTTTCTTTTTATTCAAAACTTGTTTTTTTATTCTTCCTCAAGGCGTTTTCTTTCGAACAAGCGTCGTAAGTGTAGCCATCTTCAACAGCAAAATCTTAAAGTAAAGCTTCTGAGTCGTCTGCATAAATGTCTTTTTCTTAGAAGGTTGCAAGAATTATACATAGTTCCTAGGAGATTACAAAACAAAACTCTCGTTTGAGGAGAAATCAACTGAACTTTGCACAATTTATTAACTTTTCCTAAATTCCGCCTTCTCACATAAAACATGATTGAAAATAACAACAGTTCGATTAATTTTCATATAACTAGACAACACGACACTAGCTCTAATGTGAAAATATTTGATTCTCTATCTCAATCTTAACCATCTAGAGTCACCATTCGTGTAACAAGATCCATATCAGTTAATTTGAATAGATAGCGTTTATTTTAATTCAGCATTTTCACTTTGTTCACCAAAATCGATTTATGCTGAAAACTACTTTATTGTGGGCAATTTCTTTCTGAAAGATGAACATTTTTTATTATTTCTCGTAGGAATACAGTTTCTCTTGTAGAACAGCCTTGAATTTTGAAAATAACTTATGTACTCCATGGATGTATCCCATCTAGAAAAAAAATTGTACCTCATGCGTACCCCACTCGGAATCTTTTGTACCCTATTTGGGACCTTGCTAGTTGGAAAACTAGGTTGATTGACATACATTGAACTTCCTTGATTAGATTTTCGTCTATAATAGTAGAAAAACAGTATTCTTTTGAGAAAATCTATTTGTTTGATATTAGTCAATATGAAGATTAATATATTATTTAAATCGATTTCATTGACAGTTTACATTCGATTAAGTAAAAACGAACATATATGTTCTTAATGTTCTATTGTTTAATTAAATGTAAATGCTTATTGAAATATGCTATTTAATTAAATAATGAAAATATTTTCAATAGATTTATTTATTATGATAAGCTATATTATTTTGTTTCTCCTTAGTATATATATCAAAATAACTTATATCGATATGTGAAACAAACAAGCCAAAAATTTTTCTTTTCCATTAAAACAAAAGAAGAAAAAATTGAAATAAGATTTATATGCAATGAAGACACAATGATAAGTAACACAGAAAAAAAGATGTGTCGATCGATTAGATGATATTTAGAGGAAAAAAAAACAAAAAAAAAACGATTACATATTAATAGAAATAAATAGACGCGTTATTTTCTTGTTTTCGACTTCATAGATAAATCTGTCTGACAGAAAACATTCTCTTTCATATAAACGTTTTTGTGTTTTTTTTTGTATTGGACTTAAATGTAAACGTCGTTTTATTAAATATTGTTGATAATAAATTTTCTTCATTTTTATTTGAAATAATTTTTTCATCTAACTTCGAATTAAGTTTTCGAGATGTTGAACTTAATAATGATGATAATGTAGAATGATTTACTTTTTCAATTGATTTACCTTAAACAGTAAGATTTTATATAATAAAGCAAATTTATTTTAAGAAAAAAATTCTATTGTAAAACAACTGATGATATGGAAATACTATCGAAAATAATAATCAAATTCTTAATATGAGAAAATGATCTAATCGAGTTTAAGTGTTAAGTCCATGTTTAAACAGAATATAATTATGCAATTCAGTACTCATTTTATTACTTAGAAAATATTGTATCAGCAACTAGAAACATTGAAATTCGAAATTCTTGATAAGAAATGAATTCGATCTATTTTATTAATCAATATAGAAATTACACAAATAGATTATTCTTTTCTCATCTGTGTTTATTTTCAATACCAACTATTGACTATTTCTATTCAAGTATTAACTTGTTATTATGATATATGTAGGACAAACCTTTTTCTGAACATTCCGTTATTGAACTTATTGAATGAAATGTAAAATTGGGTTTTGTTAATGGAAAATAATTTATATTATTTTTAATTAAATATAAATATATATTCATCAAGCTCTTTATCATCAATTAATGGTTGTTCAAGATAATCTCTATCATGTGTATCAACTTCTAATTGTCGTTCAATTTCTTTATCGATTTCCGTATCATCAGAAATCATTTGATTTGATTTCTAAATTAAAATAAATATTTTAAAATTTGTTAATATTTATTTTGTTTAATTAAATTACATCAAGTTTGTTCATTAAAACAGCAATCCATCCACATCCTATCATTAAATGATTTTTTTTCCACCCTGTGGAGAATCATCTTGACGTAATGCATCCTTTTTATGTTAAAAATCATATAAAAAAATAATAATTATAAAGAAAAAAAGTATAACTTTTATTATTCCATTCCAATTATCACCAGTTGCAATACGAAATAATGTTAAAAAAGACATACCAAAATCTTAAAAATGTGCATGTTTATCAAGTCCAGTACATGGACGTTCTTCACTACATTCTAATTTTCCAAATAATTCGACATCAAGTGCAGCAAACATGAAGAAAAAATAAAAGATCCTCAATTAATTCAAATTTTCATTTAGATATTTGTTTTTTTTTCAAAAATGCATAAAAAAAAGAATTTTTTCCCATGTTTAAATAAATTTTAATGATAAATATCTTCCATTATTTTATTGTAACTATTCAAGATTCTTCTCTCAGCTCAACTCTTTATTTTAGATATTTGACATAAAAATTTCAATAATTCATCATATTTTTTTCTAACTATTTACTTCACATGTATATCTATAATGATGTTAAACACATAAAAACTAAGTATAATATACTGTGTTACTTATCAAATATCCTTTATGGTTTCTTCGAGAAGTAAACAACGAAGACTTCAGCCTTGAAAAAAATTTTTAAAAAATTTGAAAGTTTCTGTATTTGTTACAAAGGAAGTTGTTTTGGTAAATGTACTCGTTATTCATTTGTCAATTAAAATAAGAGTAAGAAATTTTCAAAAATTGATCAAATAGAATATAAGAAGAATGATGAAATCTTCGATAAAACTAATCGAAAAAGAATCTGTTAAATAACTAATAAAATATTGAAATATATTATACAATACAATATAAAATTTAAAAAGAAACTAACCTCATGCAATTCTGAGTACTCTCAAAACATATGTAAGAGTTGAATTAATAGAAAGTATATGTCCACTATTCATTTTTTCTAAAAACTATTTCAGCTATTGATAATATAAGTATTATTATATCAAATTGATTCCATCTTTAAATAAAATATATTAAAAAAACTTTTTTTTTTCTAATAAAATACTTGTCTTTAAAATAGCGTAATGATCCAAGAGCAATAATCTTCGATATTGATTCAATAATAAAAACAGTTGTAAATACAGAATTACAATAATCAAGAGGCAAATCAAATGTCTATAGAATATTTAATAATTGAAAAGAAAAAGAATACCTGTTGGTATTAAATAAAATTCGAATGACATGGTAACAATATTTATTACAAAAAAATTAACAAGTAATAAAAATGATATAAAATAAACTAATTCAGCTTCATTATAATTTCTTATTGATTGTATATCAACATCAACAGTATCAATACTATTATACGTTATTTGTACCTAACCATCTTGAGATGATGATATTAATAATGCCATTAGTTATATATATTTATACAGATTTATTCAATAAAACATACTTGACCTAAATTATCAAAATTATATTGTTGATTTTTTCAATGATTGATATTGTTGTTGCCTTGTTCTATAATGAGCTAATAAACCTTTCCATTGAATAACTTAACAAACAAATAATATATTAATCTCTTATTATTATTTATATACATAATAAATAATATGACGTTATGTCTTATATTGATAGAAACTAATGAAAAATATCCAAAATAAAAGCTCAACACAGTTACTAACAATATATTTAAATCAATGAGAAATTTTCGATATAGAGAATCAATATTATTATTATTAACTGATTTTTTTTTTTCAATTTTCATTTTCAAATTTGATAAAACTAATTAGATTTTAAATAGAAAAATTGAATCTATTCAATTATTGATATCGAATCTCTTCTCATTTTTGTTATTAATCGAATATTAAACACAAATTGTTTAGATTTCCAAAAGATTCAACAAATATCAGTCAGAAATTTATTGATCGTTATTCATATCTATTCATAAGCTAATACTTTTCTATGATTAAAATTAAAATATATTCGATCAGCTTGTCTTATGACTAATTTATTTACTTTATTGATCATATATAAAAAGTACAACATTTAATAAAAGACAAAGTTGAAATCAACGAAACTATATTCAATTTCCTTTAAGAATTAATCGAAATTTTATTTCTAATAAATTGAATCTTTTTTGTTTCACAGAAAATATAGAATTGAGTATGATCTATAGAAAAAAAAAATACATTAAGTATACTAAATATAATAAAAAAAAAAGTAAAACATAAAACAACAATATAATCAATTGTTCGTAATGATGAAAGTAATGTTTTGACACAAGTTTAACACCAGGTGCTCAACTATTAACCATAAATAAACAAATATTCAAATTAAAAATGTATCAAGATCAATAATTGATGTAATAACAAGAGAACCATCCATAAGATTTCATCCACAACGTAAATACGCATGTGATCCAGATATTAATTTCGCTTGCTGTTACTTTTGTCGACATTTCTATTGTAAATATTATATTTGTTTAATTTAAAAATTGTTCTTCCTACAAAACAACATATTTATTTGAATATTTTCTTCTTTTTTTAATGAAAAGCAAAAAAAAGTCGTTTATTTTCATACAGAACTGGTAGTTAGAATCAATGGATGCTTCATAGCAAGTGTTATACAATTAAGAGCTATTATAAATAATCAAAAGAAATATATTTATATTCATTTTATTTTATTAATAAAAAGTGAATAATTTTCCCGTCTTTCAATAAGTTTATATAATTGTTCTCCATATAAACGATTTAAACATAATCGATTAGCCTTAAACAAACAAAAAAAAGTATAATATAAATCTTCAATTAAAGAAATTTTTTTTCGACGTTCATTTCTAAAAATGTTTATTTGTAATGATAAATATTCAGATGAAATAGGATGAACTTTATTTCAAGCCATATTATCAATACAATAGTTGTTCGAAAAAGAAAATCAATTTCAATATAGATTAGTATTTATTATTGACAAAGTTTTTTCAAGAAATGTCTGTAAAAAATATCGATAAATAGTTTTTAAAAAACAAAAGAACTGAAATAAATCAATTCGATAATGAACATTTTTGAGTATTTTTGCATATGATTAGATTCATTGTTTTCTTAACATATATTATGTTGTTAGTATTTGAAGTATCTACTAAGAGTAATCCAAAAGTTCGTGGACCTTTGGTATACCTATTTAGGGAAAAGATATTCGATCCATCTTTCTATGCCATGTATTCAAGGTTATTGCTATGATATTCTGTGGGAGATTTTATTCTTTTAACTTACTTTTTAGATATTCTTTCGAAATAAACAACAGATATTGAATTAGCCACCTTGATTATTATTTGAACTTCAATAAGTTTTTGATTTCTCAAAACTTCGAAGAAGTTTCTAAGCGGCGAACAGATTTGATGTGATATGATTAGTAGTTATCAGATATTGATGCGTCATTGCAATATTGGATGAGAACCATTATTGAAGCTTAGTTCAACAAGAGACACTATAGTCCTTCAAGTGACATTTATTATAAAGAATATCAAAAAAACAATAATATATATAAATTACTTCATGATATACAAATCATTATTTGATATCTAGTAGTACTCACAATAGCTAATAATTCTATCTATAATAGTAATTAATGCTTAAATTGACAAATGTAAAAGTTATCGAACAAAAACATATCATCATGGTCAAGTTCGATCACTTTCCATCAGTGTTTTTGAATAGCATGTAACATAGTGCTATAATTTACTTAAAAGTGAGACGAATGCAGTTAACATTTGACAAGGGTAGTCATCTTAGACTAGGCTTTCAAGCTCTTATCTATTGAGATACATTCCTGATAGACTAGATAGTCAACGGCTACAATAATTTAGCAAGGGTTATGACGAAGAAGGTCAATTCAATATCTATTGTTTACTTCGAAAAAATATCTAAAGAGTAAGTTAAAAAGATAAAATCTCCTATGAAACATTACAGTAATTACCTTGAATAAATGGTACAGAATGATTGATTGGGGGATGTGGGTGTGAGTGTGAGTGTGGGGTGGGGTGCGGTGTGGATGGGTGTGAGTGTGGGGTGTGGGTGTGACTGGATGGGGGTGTGGGTGTGAGTGTGGGCGTGGGTGTGAATGCGAGTGTGAGCATCGGTGTGAATGTGAGTGTGAGCATGGGTGCATGAGTGAAAAGAAGATCCACACTCACACCCACACCCACCCACACCCACACCCACACCCACACACCCACACCCTTTGAAGTTTGTTCTAGTCTATGGGTCCCCTACCACTGGGCAAAACATGGGCTCTGAAGCTTTTAATCACTTGGAGACCTTTCCTTGTAAGAGCTGATGAACCTCTGATGAAGCTAATCATATATCATCCATATAATCCGCTTTATAGTTTCCTTGGAGAGCACACTGATAAAAAACAGTAACAAGCATTTCTGAGATAATTCCAAAGTACGACCAAGACCTTATATTATCCCGAGGGAAAATCATTGATGTTTCTTTTCTAGATCCTTCACAGATCCATCAAGGATCCTGCAAGGATTTGATGTTTTTTCCTGAGGAAATGATGAAATCCTGAAGGAAACGTGTAGCCGTGAAATCTCAAGATCCTGACAGGATTGAAACAAGACTTAACTAAGATACTTCTAGGTTTATCACTGCTTTTGCACCAAGAACCTTTCAGTAAATCGACAAATCCTGAAAGAAGCGTGTAGCCGTGAAATCTCAAGATCCTGTCAGGATTAAGAACAGGATTTAAGCAAGATCCTGAACAGTTTACAACTAGAAGTGAAATCAGGAATCGAGCCAGGAAACCCGAAATCCTGAAAGAAACGTATAGCCGTGAAATCTTCAAGATTTGTGCAGGATTCAAACAAGATCTCAGAAGGATCTTGCCAGGATTTTGATGATTCCCAATGAAAAAATTCTGTTTACATGTTTCAGGATCTTAGTAGATTTCATCTGGTATATTATCATATTTTCTGACCAGATCTTATCAAGATTTCTTCGAGAATGTGATTAGGTTTCTTGGCAGGATTTTCTAAATAGAATATAAATGAAATGAACACATAGAGTATTGATCTCTAGACCTTTAGTTTACATACCGATCAGCTTACCCAGCTGGATGTGCCATGTCATTCTATATCATTTGAACGTTCAATATCTTCATTTCTCACTTCAATGTTAACTTCTATTTGAATTTTATGTACATTGAAATTATTTCAACAAAATTCTGAAAATGGAATATTATTTTAGATATTTATTTTAGTTGATGAAATGTTATCATTTTTGAAAATATAAACTTGATTTAAAAAATATATTTCGAATTTTTTATTTCAATTTGATTTAAAAAATATATTTAGAATTAGTTTGTTCCAATTTCGTTCAAAAAAATATTTGAATTTATTTTCAAATATAATGAAAACTATAAGTAGTTTTTATCAAAAGGTTTGCTACTGATTAAAATTATATATTTAACGAAAAAAATTTTACAATGCTTAAATTCCAATTAGTACCACAATTTAATCATGTTCAATTTTATTTTCCAGATAACATAAGAACGAACTCAATATCTTATTTAGAATCTCAAAGTAACTTTTATATAAACTTTAAAGAGGTTTAGAAAATATTTTTCTGAGATTTTTAAGATTGGTTCTATTTCTTTATTAAAAGTATCAAATCAGGATCCAAATAGAAATGGTGGTAGATTATTCAGCTATCAGTATCTTGTCGTGTACCAAATACAAACTGAATAGCACCTTAAAAATCCTTCTATCTATTTTTGTTGAGATTGTGCTCAACATTGGTATTGAAATTCTGTTGTGATCTATAAATTTACAAATCTTGAAAAGTTCCTGATGCAAACCTAGCTAATAAAGTGAAGAACCTGTCTCATTCATTCTTGCTAGATTCTTGACGGCATCCTGAAAATTAAATTTTGAATAGTCTCTAAACACAAACCTGGAAAGATCTTAGCTGGATCCTCTTATTTTCTTATCAAGATCCTGTTCATACTTGTACTTTTTTAAGAGTTCCAAATGTCTGTTCTTGAACAGTTACTCGCAGGATCCTAATCGAAGCTTCACAGGATTATTCAGTTGAGGAATCTCACGAATCTTGTTTTATTCTTGGTAAAATCTTTCTCTGATATGACATAACTCTTGACGGATTCCTTGTAGCAGGATCCAAAACAGATCTTGATTCAAACCGAATGAAATCTTAACGAAATCCTCCTTATGACTTTTCTCTGGTTCCTGAATAGGATGGAAAGTAAATTCTGATAGGATCCTGCAATATCAATGCAAAAAATCCGAGCAAGAACTTGAACCAATTCTGGATAGAACTCCGAATCAAAACTGACAAGATCCTTAAAATTTATGATTCTTAAAGATCCTTCGAAGTTGTCTTAAGAAATACACATAACTGAAGAAACTAAGTAGTCTTCTGGAAAGATCTTTTCGAAATCCTCATATTTTCTTTTCGAAACCCTGATTAAAATTGATACTGTTTTGCAAAATGTGGGAACACATACGCTTTAAAGGTTCCTAATAAGATCCTGATTGAATTTTCGCAGGATTAGTCGATTTCGTACTCTGCCTAATCTTGTTATTTTCTCTCCAAGATCCTTGTCTGATGTGACTATCAGTCCTGACAGGATCCTGATACGAAGATTTGCTCTAGATCCTGATGAAAACCTAATAAAATCTTGACAGAATCCTCTCTCATAAACCTTGAGAGGATCATTGGTAGAATCTTGAGTAAATCCTGGCAGGATCCTATATTCTCAACTCAGAAATATATCTGACCAGGAGCCTGAAGAAATCCTGTTTTACCTTGAAAAATCTTGGAAACAGGAATTACCAGGATTTGAAACAGGATCCTGAAGAAATTTTGATAGGATCCTTGATATTCAGGATCCTGGAAGATCCTTCCAGGGTTTCTCAAGGAATGAGCAGGATTGAGACTAGGGATAGGAAAAACACTACTTGACTTTGGCTTTTTGTTCATACGAAAGAAATGCTTGTGTAAAATTCAAAAAATAGTCTATTTCATTCGCTTCACGAAAAAATCTTTTCGAAAACTGGAATTGTATTTTTTTCATCTTTTTATCAAAATGCTGTTGTAATAGTCGCTTTCATGTTGTAGCTTCTATAGTAGAAAACAATGAAGTCAAAAATGTGATCTTGTGAAAAAACATTCCTTGACATATAATATATTATTATTACACATAAGACAGCAATGAAAACAATGACTGTTAGTTTATTCTTACAAATATATCATTTTGATAACAGAACTTGTAAGTCATTGTGTATTAATATAACAAATACGATATTTATTCATTTGTACTAATACAATTTTCATTATTATGCGCAACTATTGTTAATAAAGTTCATCATTCATAGTTTCATCGTGATCGATCTAGATTTGTTCACCAATCATTGAAAATTGTTGGAAATATATTTATTTCAGTTTATTGATCACCTTATAAAATCTTTTATTTCTTCATTTTTTATAGATGACGTTAACAAAAAATGTACATGGGTGAAAGCCATTCTGCATAGCAATGGAGAAAACATTCACAATAGTGAATCCATACATGGCCTAAATCACATGAGCTCACACTCGCATTTTCCACAGCAGGCACACAAATATAAAAGGCTTTATTAGTAAATGGTACAGCCGCAACATAAGGTTCGTTGTCATCATGAGCTTTATGAATTACATTTTCGCCATGACTATTATTGAGCGCTGCAAACTTCTTTCCTGAACCATTATCAGTGTAACATGCACATAGATAAGGAAAAGCCTTATCTGATGTCATATTACCACAAGTCCGTTAAGGACAATCTTGTTCTTGTATTCGACAATCAACACCTGTATATGGATAACTACAAGCACAATGAGATACATCAACTGATAACAAATCAAAACAAAGAGCACCATTTAGACAAGGTTTCGAAGCATGTCGAAATTCGGCTAGATATACAGCTTGGATTTGAGTAGACGTGCATGTAAGTATTCTTTCCTTACACATCCACACCTTATTCAGCTTATATGTGCATTATTTTATTTAATGTGTTTTGTTAGAAAGAAAATTTACACATCTTCTTAATAAAATCGGAATGTTGCCGCAATCATCAGATGATCCGATGGATGGTTTGCATCAGGATAAGATTCACTGCTGGGATGATTTGGCAGTGATAATACTTTATCGACAGTGAGACGGCCATCAAAAAATATGTAGTCTGTTGTGGAACAAAAGTCAGGACTATTTGGTGTAGAAGAAAAGGCTGTAAAAGCGGGTTCAGATCCATTCTTCTCCAGATAAGCACTTTTCAATACCTGTTCAGTATTTGGATGATAATGTATTGAATAAATGCTCGATAATGGTAGGCGACCACGAATAAAGCCTCTCTCTAATATCGCACGGTACGACGTTTTCCAAGGTTTAATATTGAAGTCCCCAGTCAGAATCATATTTTGACCATTTGCCAATCGAAACATCATGTCTTTTACCATAGATGAATGTATTATCATAACGTCTGGTCTTGTATATAGACAAGGCATGTGATATGTTCCAATACATAAATGTTTTCCATTGATGACGACTTGTACAATGAGCAGTATATTACTTTTCCTCACGGCAATTTGCCAAGGATCAGATATAGGCTCAGTAGGTTTCTCCTTAAAGGCTTGCAATAGTATGTCTCCCAATGCAAAGATATTCGCACGTTTCTCTTTTATCAGTGAGTTTAATTCATCTCCAATGTTAATATTTGCAATAGAGGTGACTTTCATCGAACTTGGAATGGCTATGGCGACACCCATGTAATCATTATGTTTTTGACCATAGAGGTTATAATAAAATTTGTAATTCAATTGATGGAAAAATCGTTTGATTGAAGGTAACAGTGTACGAGAAAGTTCTTGTAAGCAAATGATTGTATTTGCGTTATGTAAGATTTCTTCTTTTAATTGATATTGAATCAGGCTCCAGCGATAGTCTACATCAAGAAATCGTGGTTGGCATTTATAGTAATATTTTGGCTGTTCAGCGAGAATAGGCACCAATAAATTATATGACACGACATGCACAGTCATGAAAACGTTACCAAATTATTTTCGAAATTGAGTCGAACGAACAACTTACTCCACAACGAGCAAAGCAAAAAGAGTATGCAAAAGAACAACGTGGGCAATAAAATGAGTCGAAGAGAAACGAAAGAAAAATGTGTTTATCATTATGTTAAGGCGTGAATCAAAGAACAAACTATCAAAGGCAGTCTATAAGGTAGTGCAAGAAAAGTGAGAAGGGAAGCACGCATTTAATGACTCAGAAACAAACATGATGAAGAACTTGACGACAGTCATACGTTGTAATAGTAGTCAAAGAATAGTCGATATAGGGTGTGGATGTGGTTGAGCATAGATGGGGTGGGATCTAGTGCTCAGCAAGAAATACTATTTTGCCCGAAAGGATCGGAATGAATATAGCATTCTTAATGAAAGCAATCGGAGCTCATGTGTTTTCTGAAAAGAACAGTTAGTATTTTCCGTTACGATGAAACACCTTTCCGACTTCTTTATCAAAACAGACCTGGAAGACCTACGAGAATCATTCTAGAATAGTAACTGCTGCGACGAAAGGGTGTGGGTATAGTTGTGGGCGCTCGTGTGGTAGTGCGCATCCTTATTTTTTTTCATTCCCCCACACCTCACATTCACGTCCACATCCTAGGGTGAATATATATAAATATTAAAGAATGTGTATATAACTATACAATACTGAATTTTGACTCTCGATGATTAATGTCATTTAGAAAAATAAATGATATGCCTCATTTCGGAACTGAAGCTATGATATGATAACTGATTATCCAGATCAGTGCTCCAACCATTGAGCTATCGAAGCAGACGAATAATATTTACCATCAAAAGTCAAAGGAAGTAAAAGTTCAGCATTGTATACGGAACTTGAGGTTTGTTCTAGTTTTCTTTTATGTTGATTTGATAACTGTGAGAACAGCTCTAATCTTAAATGTATTTCGAATGGATGGAAACGTTCCATGTGATTAGTGTTGAGTTAGTATCATTATACTGTTTTTCACAAAATCTCATTTTAAAGCATTATATACAGAATAGATTCACGTATCTTGACCGTGAAGTCCTACAGAATCCTAGTTTCACGTTCATTCCCTGCCTAAATAGTGGTGGGGCAGAACTCATTTGTAATTCAAGTGTTTTTCATAGTTTTCAAATATATAGAATAAAAATTCTATAAGTGGTTCAATTAGTATTGCGATCTTG